>JAULAV010002375.1:0-25000 GCA_030789695.1 Scilla litardierei
ACTATTTCTTGTTTTTGTCGTATTTCAGGAAGTATGGAGCGATTCAGAGCGATTTTGAGATCAAGTGATTCGCAAGCACTAAGGAGTGTCACCCGCGGCTCATTTGAGGGCCATTCAGCGATGGAAGATGAGTGGAAGAAGAAGGAACTTCGTAGGAGCGACGAGGAGGAGAAATGGAGAAGATTGGGCATTTACAACATGCCACTCGACCGAGTGGAGCACTCACTCGGCCGAACAAGAAGCCCCACTCGACCGACCAAAACGGATACGCACACAGAGCTAATTTCAGCGTATACTCGGCTGAACAAAGAAATCCCACTCGGTCGAATGAGAATCTCACTCGCCCGAGTGGTACAGAGAAATTGTCCAGAAAAAGGCCGAAGTTACTGTATTTTCGAAGATCCTGACGAAAGTCACTCGGCAGAACGATAAAGCCACTCGGCCGAACGGATAAGTATACTCGGCCGAGTCACCTTCGAAGGCAGACCCTGAGACCCCCCTGACTTACTGTTTTCTTACAGGGTCTGTCACTCGGCCGAGTGAGCCGCTCCGCCTGCTGCGTAAGTTGCGATTTCTGGGCTACGCAGGGGCAGTTTGGTCACGATTTTCTGGGCGATTTTGGAGGGTATTTAAACCCAGTTTTTGCCCTAGTTAGATGAGCTTTTGGGCATCCTATTTCAGAGCTCTTTCAGAACTTTTTAGATTAATTAGATTTAGGCTTTCCTTTTGAAGATTTAAAGGCTAATCTTATTGGATTCTCATTGGATATCATTGGATCTTCATTAGTTTCTCTATTTCCTGTCAAAAACTCAATTTTTATTAGCTATTTCTCTATTACAATGAATTCTCTTGATATTATTATTGATTTTTCTGAGAATTGCATGATGAATATTGAGTAGTGCCATCGTCTTTGGGCGTATGGATGAACCCTATGGACCCTATTTCTAAATTGTGATGCAATTGTGAAATTGTTGCTAGAATTGATTAGGGTTAGGTTGGGATTGATTAATTACGAATAGCTAGGGATTAATATCGATTGGGATTTGCAAGAGATTGGGTCCCAATTGATATGAAGGCCTAGAAATTCGATTTAGATTGACGATTGGATTTCTCTAGACTTGGTTTGCAAGAGATTGGGCCAAAGCTAGGATTTTCAATTGTGAATCTATACCCATATTCGTTTGCAAGAGATTGGACGGATAGGAACTATCACAACCTAGGTCGTAGCTCGAGTTTGCACGAGAGTGGGCTCGAGACATGATTGAGCGATGATGTCATTCTTCATGCTAACGGCTTGGTCTAGGGTTTGCAAGAGATTTTGCCCTATCCTAAGTTTGTTATAGACCAACAATAACGCGAGAGCATGAGCTTGGTTCTACATTTAGTTGAGACTAGTTCACCCGCATTCAAGTTTAGCAATGATGAAACCTATGAATCACAATGATGAGAGATGGTCCGTAGCGGGGATTCCCTACCCCTGGACATTTTATTAATTTGATATTTCCTCTTAACATTCGCACGATTGTGATTGTTTACCCCAAACGATTTTCAATCCTCTTGATAGCTAGGTGATTGGAAGGAGACACTGTCATTTGTCCTCCCTGAGTTCGATACCCGCTCACCGCTACACCGTGCGCTTGCGGTAAAACTACAACTCGTCTATCCCGGGTGTGTGTACTCCCGGGGCGCGAGCAAGTTTTTGGTGCCGTTGCCAGGGAGGCAACAGTGTTTTACTTTCCTACTTAGCCATTTCTTTTTGTTTTATTAATTTTTTATTTCACTCCTCTATCATGCTAACAATTTCTTTGAAACTCTGTTTCTCTTTGCATGCACACGAGATTGACGGTGTATCCAGAAGATATTATATTTGATCCGGAGATCGAACGTACCGAGAGGAGGATCAGAGCCAAGAGAAGGCACGCTACAGAGGATAATTGTATGAACCGCACGGAAACACCGGAAAAACTAGCGGCACGTATGGCGAGGATTATATCCATCAGAGATAGGCTACGGCCTAAGACTTCTTCCACTACTTCTTCCATCGCCATGCCGGAGTTGGCGACAGATAAGAATTTTGAGCTCAAATCGGGATTGGTGGTCTTAATGCAACAAGACCCCTTCCATGGGAACTCCCATGAGAATCCACATTATCACCTGCATCTATTCTTATCCAAGTGCGCCACCTTTCAAATGCCGGGTGTTTCCGTTGATGCTATCCGCTTGAGACTCTTCCCCTTCACCCTCAGAGATAAAGCTTTATATTGGTTGAGGACGCAGGCGGATGGAGTATTCACTACTTGGGATGAGTTGGCTAATGCTTTCGTGGATAAATTCTACTCGCCATCTAAGACAGTGAAGATTAGAAGTGCACTCATGTCCTTCAAGCAAGGACCGCAAGAGACCCTATACGAGGCATGGGAGCGCTTCAAATATTTACAGCATCAATGCCCCCATCACAGCATAGAAGAATGGGAGCTAGTTCACAGTTTTTATAATGGACTCCAACCGGGCACGAAGCAGATCATAGATGTAACCGCCAACAGAGCCATTCTTTCCAAAACGGCAGATGAAGCTACGGCCCTATTAGAGTAGATGGCTACTAATAATCAACAATGGGGCGATGAGTGAGGACATTCTTCTAACTCTTTGAAGCCCACTAGCATATATGAAGCCAAGCCCGTAGCGGAGCTTTCGAACAAATTTGACTCTCTCCACTAGGTATTGGAGAGATTGGAGAAGTATATCACTGAGCCACATGGAGCTCCCTCTACATCTACGCCGGTACGCAATATGAGTGATTGGCAAGATCCATCTCAAGTCATGTTCGTAGGAGGAGAGCAAGGAGAGGGAGCCTTGGAGCAAGTGCAATATGTTGCGGGGAACTCCGGCTATTGGGCCAACCCGGCCGCAAGGAACCATCCGGGATTTTCGTATGCAAATAATGAAGGAGCCCTAAACCCACCACCGCCGCAACAACCTCAAGCTAGGCCTCCACCTCCACAACATCAATACCAACCAAGGGGGCCACCGCAACAAAATTACCTGCCTAGGCAACAAGCGGGACCGTATAGGCCGCCCGGTTATAATCAAGGTTGGAGAGCTCCTAACCTACCTCAAGCACACCAAAGATCGGATCATGAAGCTAGGGTGGAGGAGTTCATGATGGAGCAAAAGAAGATAAACACTTGGTTGATTGCGCAACAAGACTCTCTGAATACCGTAGTAGCTCAATTAGCGGAGCAACTCACGTTGCTTAACAAAACACCCAACAATTGCCGGCTCAACCAGAGCCCAATCCACGAAATAATACCGGCCACATAAATGCGGTAGTGGCGGTCACAACTAGGGGTGGAAAAGATACTACTCCCGTCATGGTCCAAACTAAGGAGCACGTGAAAGAAATCTTGGATGACAAGAAGTCGGCGATTGATGAGGAGAGCCCAAAGGAGCCACAAGGAGGAGGAAATTCTGAAGTGAAGAAGCCCAACAAGAAGCGCATCTATATGCCCCCGGTGCCATTTCCACAATGGTTGGCAAGAGCCAAAATTGAGAAGAGGCTCGCTAAGTTCCTTGAATATTTGAGGGGAGTAAGCCTCAACATACCCTTCCTAGATGCTATAGTGGAGATCTCGTCGTATGCAAACTTCTTGAAAGACTTAATATCAGGAAAGAAGAGAAAGGAGAAAATAATGCTCACCGAACAAGGGACTTGGTTCAACCGGAAGGAAAAGGTGCCCGCGAAATTCATGGATCCTGGAAGCTTCCGCATCCCGTGCACACTTGGAGGAGCCCCATTGCAAAATGCTTTAGTTGACTTGGGAGCAAGTGTGAGCCTAATGCCCCTTAGCATGTTCCGAAAATTGAATACGGGGACCGACTTAAAGCCAACCGACATGAGGATACAACTAGCGGATGGTCAGGTCACTAGGCCGGTAGGGATTGCAGAGGACATCCCACTACAAGTTCCGGGAGGGATATGCTTACCTTGTGATTTCATCGTCATGGACATCAAGGAAGAGGGCGGCACTTCACTTATTCTTGGACGCCCGTTCTTAGCCACCACCGGTGTTATAGTCGACGTGAGAGAAGGCACATTATCCTTGAATGTCGGGAACGTCGAGGTTGAGTTCCATATTCCAAAAGCCATGAAGCATATGCCCTATCAAGGGGAATTGGATTATGTGGACCTCCTTGACGAGGTGATCGAAGAAGCCATTCCGCACTCCATCGGCGCTCTCCATGAAGATGGCCTTGAAGAAGGCCAAATTTCTACTATTGAAGAAAAGTTGGAGGACCCTCCGAATAGCTCCATGGACGATGATGAAGGCGACGCTGATGTCGCAAGGATAAGAGAGCTTTGCAAGCTCTCAACGGCAAAGAATCCAAAGAAAGCTCCGCCGAATAGAAGATCAGCATCACGGGTGAGAGGGAAGATTGGTGCTAGCTCAAGCTTGAGGGACTTATCCCCCAACTCTACCCATGATGAGGGGACGCCGAGGAAGGCCGACGAGCACCAACAACCAAATCCAGGTGGCCTTCCCGGCAAATTTGACGGGCGTATCTCATATGCGCCCAACATCATGCGCTAAACGAAAATCTTAAGGGGTCGAGCTCATGACCTTAAACGAGCGCTTGTCGGGAGGCAACCCGACGGTTTTATATCATTTTTAGTTGATTTTCATTTTTATTTTAGATTTTTCTTAGTGTTTAGAGTCTAATGTCTATGAAAATTGTGACAACGGGTCCTAATTTTCATGACAGGAGATGGAGAAAGAGAGATCATTCAAATGGAGGATGTCCAAGGCAATGGAGAGCACTTCAGGAGCACGCTCAGGCCCCAGGATGAGGAAGGAACTGACTGGAGGAAGAAAAACAGAGAATAGAGCAAAAACAGAGAGCCGTTGCAGAAAACAGGAAGCCACTCGGCCGAGTAACATATGTCACTCGGCCGAGCAAAGACTCCATTCGGCCGAGTGGAGTGCCAATCAGGAAAGTTTCTGCTGACCAACTCTCTGTTAATTTTTCGCTTTACAGTATAATTTTCCACTCGGGCGAGTGACTATACACTCGGCCGAGTGAATCAGATACCCTGCACGCTCTAAAAAAATTGCTGAGTGGCTGAGCCACTCGGCCGAGTGGAACTTGTCCATTCGGCCGAATGAGAAAAGTCACTCGGCCGAGTCGTAACCTGTGGGAGATATTTTTCAAAATTCTATTTCATATCCCACTCGGCCGAGTCGTATCATTCCTATATATTGGCCCTGCTGCTGTGCGAATTTCAAAATGCGAAAAAAATCCCAAATCTCTTGAGCCGCTGCTGCCGTTTCAACTTCCTTCGCCCGATTCTGCCTCTCCGACGCCCGAGCCACCGCCTCCACCACTGACCGACGTTCACCGTCGGTCGCCACCGTCGTGCCGCCGCTCGCCCTCGTCGGCGCCGCCTCCCAGTCGCCGACGGACCACCGTTCACCCCCGATTTCGATTTTTCTCCCCATTTCTCCTATTTTGTACGCCCGTTGCTCCCCAAATTCAAATCAAATTTTATTTATATCTATTATCTCCTATCTCCCCCATGTATATTGAGTATTATTTGCTGATTTTACCGTTTACTTTTCAGGCTAGCTTGGGCGAGCTTGGTGGATTTTTTTGACGCATACGGAACCTTGCGGAGGAGGGGTATATTCGCACCCATAGCTGATTGCTCTCGCAGCGTACTCAGTTATACTCGTTTCATTATTTAGCACGCCACATTTTGTTTTGGATGGGCATATTGCGCGGCACACATGCCGCCACGCCGTAGTTCATGCACGCGGGAGCCCGCTTCGAAGCGGAAGAAGTCAGGTGATCCTAGCTCCTCTTTCGCTAGGGCGGACTCCCCTCCACCTAGCCCACCACTACCACCTACACAGCTGCTTCCTGCTGATCCCGTTCCACCACCTGCTCCCGCCGTCGGGCCGATGGGGATTACGTTTCGAAATGACATATACCGCGCCAGATTCGAGCGTATCTGCCATCGCTCGATAGTAACCTCTAGGTTTGCGCACCTAACCGACCTATACCACCTAGGGGTACTTGAGGGGCTTCTCATGTTGTACGACAATGTGGGATGGCGTGACTTTCTGTCGGTGTCGGTGGATACTTACATCCGTCCGACACTAGAGGTCCTTAGTTTAGTTGACCGGACCCCTGGAGGATGCTCCTTCCATTTGATGGATCGAGAGTGCGAGATCACTCTTGACATGCTTAGAGCATTTTTCCAGTGCCCGCCGTCCCGGTCCCAGACCGCGCCTACGCTCCCACGCACATTCCACCCCCGTCATTCGACACTCACACCTTCTGGACACGGATCACGGGATCCCACTCGCCTTTGACCCTAGTAGGGCCAAGGCATCGGCTATTATCCACCCCTACCTCTGCATTTCACAGCGCCTTATGGCGACTACTTTTCTTGCGAGGTACGAGCCCGGGACGCTATCTACGCCAGAGCTCTACATGCTCTATGCGATGACACGCCCTATGGTTCTAGATAGGGGTAGTGACGATATGGTCCCCGCCGTCGAGATCGACATTGCCAGTTGGTTTTTGGACCGCATTATTATTTTTGTCAGCGCTCGTACGCCTATCTGTTGCGGTGGTCTGATCACCCTCTTGGCCCTCATGACCGGCATTGACCTTCCTGACGACCTGCGTCGAGCTCCGGGCCCCACTACACTTTCTATAGATGTTATGGCCCGGATGAAGATGCTTCGTCCCCATGGTCGTCAGCACTGGGTGTGGCTGCACGGTCCCTTCAGTGCAGATTACATGGTTCTCCCGAGCCCTGCTCGGACACATATTGGACCAGATGGCGGAGACTGGATTCCAGCGATGGATCTCCTTATCCTCTCCGCCTATGTGCTTGAGACCGAGGGTGCTCAGCAGGAGCCCCTCGTTCCACCCGTCGACCCCGTGATCCCTCAGCCTGCTCCTGCCCTGTCTGCACCTCCCGACACCTCTGTCCACGCGTCTGTAAGTGTCGGGAGCAATTTAGCTGTGCCGTCCACCACCACCACCCATGTGCCTCTTTCTGCTGAGCCCATTACCACTCTGAGCCCTGAGCGTCCTCCTACCATTATTGAGAGCGGTGAGTCCTCTTTCACTGCCGCAATAGAGACCCTATCCCGATTGTTGTCCTCGACTCCTGGGGAGTCATCTTTTATATCCTTCACGGCCTCCCCAGCCGTCGACTTCTCGGTCTCCACTGCCGCTGTCTTTTCTGAGAGTGTCATGAGATCTGTCCCCATGTCTGCGTCACTGACCTCTCACACTGCCTCGTCGTCTGTTTTCACTTCCACTTCCGCTGCTGCTTCCACTTCGACCTTTCCTGCGTCCCAGCCTTTCACAGAGGCTGGGCATCACTTAGTGAGCACAGCACCACTACCCCACTTCCCTGTTGGACTCGTTCTCTACACTGCATGCGTGAGACAGCCCTGCACTTCACCTGTTAGACCTGTGCGTCCCTCTGCTCCACCACCCCCGACACTCTAGTTCAGAGCATTCGTGCTCTTGAGGGGGCTGTTAGTGGACTTAGGGGGGATTTCAGGGCTCTCTCCGTCACAGTTAGTTCTGTGCAGACCCACGTCGCCATTCTTCCCAGTATTCAGGCTTGCCTGAACCAGATTCTGGCGCGTTTGCCCCCCCCACCGACACCCACCCAGCAGCTACCACGCCCACCACCACCACCACCACCTCCACCACAGGACGGTGCTGGAACACCTCCACCAGCCTAGGCACACTCTGGATGCCTTCTATATTTTTGTTGTTTTGCTGGTTGTTTTTGAGCCCGGTGATTTTTGTGCCCCTCCTCCACGCGCCGTTTTCGTACCTTTTTGGTCATATCTGTTTATATCTCTTTTGGAGTGATGGATCTTATTTTTGGGGACACTGATATACTGCACCATTTTGACCTCTGCATGCATCACCTACATTACCATATCATTTCCTTTTCTTTTATTTTCATCATGCATGCATCCTCACCCACCCCACCCATTTCACGTCTTTCGGTGTGCCACACTTTGCACATTGAGGACACTGTGCACTTTAGCTTGGGGGAGTGACACGCTTTTGCTTTTTGTCACCCTTTTATTTTTGCTTTTCTCACATTTTCCGCTTTTTGCACTCATTTTCACCCACTTTTTCGTTTTTTAATCATACATCACGTTTTCTTACCTTTTTGAGTGTGCTGCATTTCGTAGTAGTCTCTATTTTCTTTTATCCTTGTTTCTTTCATCTTTTGCAAGAGATGACTTTTCTGTGATGATGATGACGTGGTGATTAGCTTATCTCTGTATACATGCTATTTTGTCACGCCGTAGCTTTTATTTTAGATATCATATGCTTGGTCATGCTATGCATTTGAGATAGTAACCCACCTTATCGTATATGAATATGGATGAAATTCTGTTATTAGCTGAAGTCTGATAATTCATATGTATGCTCTTCGTAGAAAACACACCAAGCTTCACACATTGATTGCTTATATCTGGAGTACTGCTTTCCTTTCTTATATCACTTCTTATTGCATGAAAAATGTACGCCTCACTTTCAGGTTGAATGAATGAATGTTAGGCTGATATAACTGGACTAGTTTACTTTCTGAGATCAAACTAAGTAGATTACATTACTCTGCTGAAGTTGTTGTGCACGTCTTATAGAGTGAACCGAGCGTTACATTTATTTCTTTCTCCACATATCTTGAGCATTAATTCTCTATTTATATTCATTGGTGAATCTCCCTTAGTGGATCCTATATTGGCAATTCCCCCGCTTTATAAAGTTCATGCTCCACTACCCCCAAAATCAAAAAGAAAAAAATACATGTATATCTTTCTATCTTTTGATTTGGGATTTCAATTGTATATAGATACCTTAAAAAAATGAAAAAAAAATGAGAAAAAGAAAAGAAAAGAGAAAAGAAGTTTATACATGATCACATCGCACACTCTTTCTCTCTTTCTTCCCTCTTTTGTTTTTATTTTATCATGGAGCTTCAAAAATGGGGAATATATTTATTGATTTATCTTATGCCACCACGCTTATAGATAAGCTTGGGGGAGAGGAACCAATGATGTGTGAGAGAGTGACTACCTGACTATGCATGACAACCTAAGCTAGGTAATTTTCTATACTTGGTGAGATCACTAAAAGTTTTACAAAATCCAGGAATTGACACTTAGCATACATTTCATGAAAACCACACTTTTCTATTCTTATTGCTCAATATTGTGTGATATCTCTTATACTCCAGATAGAAAGCATTCAATTGAAAAGTGTGTGGTCTATGATTATGTATACCGCTTTAGATGCTTCAGACGATGTTAATTCTAGAATGATTCCGTATCTCATATTATTTTGCTATTCTCGGGTTTTCTATTTTGAATGCATCCATATATTATGGTATCGAGATAAAAATCTTTGGCGTGAGTTTTACATTCTCCATGTGCTACATGAGTAAGCAAAATCCACGTCCTGAGAAAATGATCTAGCACCTCTCTCTTTGCTTGCTTTCTTTATTTTCTATCTCTTCCATCTTTTCTTTTTATTATTTTTTCCATCGGGCTCGCCTTTTACTTATCTTCCTCGAGGACGAGTAAGAGGTAATCTTGGGGGATTTTGATCACTCCATATTTTACACCTTTTTTCTGTATGTTTGTATGCTGTTTTGATCGCTCATATCGTGTTTTTCTCGATTATTTGACAATATTGCGATGCTTTTCACTATTTCTTGTTTTTGTCGTATTTAAGGAAGTATGGAGCGATTCGGAGCGATTTTGAGATCAAGTGGTTCGCAAGCGCTAAGGAGTGTCACCCGCGGCTCATTTGAGGACCATTCAGCGATGGAAGATGAGTGGAAGAAGAAGGAACTTCGTAGGAGCGACGAGGAGGAGAAACGGAGAAAATTGGGCATTTACAGCATGCCACTCGGCTGAGTGGAGCACTCACTCGGCCGAACAAGAAGCCCCACTCGGCCGACCAAAACGGATACGCACACAGAGCTAATTTCAGCGTATACTCGGCCGAATGAGAAATCTCACTCGCCCGAGTGGTACAGAGAAATTGTCCAGAAAAAGGCCGAAGTTACTGTATTTTTCGAAGATCCTGACGAAAGTCACTCGGCAGAACGATAAAGCCACTCGGCCGAACGGATAAGTATATTCAGCCGAGTCACCTCCGAAGGCAGACCCTGAGACCCCCAGACTTACTGTTTTCTTACATTGTCTGTCACTCGGCCGAGTGACAATGTCACTCGGTCGAGTGAGCCACTCCGCCTACTGCGTAAGTTGCGATTTCTGGGCTACGCAGGGGCAGTTTGGTCACGATTTTCTGGGCGATTTTGGAGGGCATTTAAACCCAGTTTTTGCCCTAGTTAGAGGAGCTTTTGGGCAGCCTATTTCAGAGCTCTTTCAGAACTTTTTAGATTAATTAGATTTAGGCTTTCCTTTTGAAGATTTAAAGGCTACTCTTATTGGATTCTCATTGGATATCATTGGATCTTCATTGGTTTGTCTATTTCCTATCAAAAACTCAATTTTTATTAGCTATTTCTCTATTGCAATGAATTCTCTTGATATTATTATTGATTTTTCTGAAAATTGCATGATGAATATTGAGTAGTGCCACCGTCTTAGGGCGTAGGGATGAACCCTATGGACCCTATTTCTAAATTGTGATGCAATTGTGAAATTGTTGCTAGAATTGATTAGGGTTAGGTTGGGATTAATTAATTACGAATAGCTAGGGATTCATATCGATTGGGATTTGCAAGAGATTGGGTCCCAATTGATAGGAAGGCCTAGAAATTCGATTTAGATTGACGATTGGATTTCTCTAGACTTGGTTTGCAAGAGATTGGGCCAAAGCTAGGATTTTCAATTGTGAATCTATACACATATCTGTTTGCAAGAGATTGGACGGATAGGAACTATCGCAACCTAGGTCGTAGCTCGAGTTTGCACGAGAGTGGGCTCGAGACACAATTGAGCGATGGTGTCGTTCTTCACGCTAGCGGCTTAGGCTAGGGTTTGCAAGAGATTGGGCCCTATCCTAGGTTTGTTATAGACCGGCAATAGCGCGAGAGCGTGAGCTTGGTTCTACATTTAGTTGCGACTAGTTCACCCGCATTCAAGTTTAGCAATGATGAAACCTATGAATCACAATGATGAGATATGGTCCGTAGCGGGGATTCCCTACCCCTAGATTTTTTATTAATTTGATATTTCCTCTTGAATTTCGCACGATTGTGATTGTTTACCCCAAACGATTTTTGATCCTCTTGATAGCTAGGTGATTGGAAGGAGACACTGTCATTTGTCCTCCCCGAGTTCGATTCCCGCTCGCCCCTACACCTTGCGCTTGCGATAAAACTACAACTCGTCTGTCCCGGGTGTGTGTACTCCCGGGGCACGAGCAAGTTTTTGACGCCGTTGCCGGGGAGGCAACAGTGTTTTATTTTCCCACTTATCTATTTCTTTTTGTTTTATTAATTTTTTATTTCACTCCTCTATCGTGCTAACAATTCCTTTGAAACTCTGTTTCTCTTTGCATGAACACGAGATCGATGGCGGATCCAGAAGATATTATATTTGATCCGAAGATCGAACGTACCGAGAGGAGGATCAGAGCCGAGAGAAGGCACGCTACAGAGGATAATTGTATGAACCACACGGAAACACCGGAAGAACTAGCAACACATATGGTGAGGATAATATCCATCAGAGATAGGCTACGGCCTAAGACTTCTTCCACTACTTCTTCCATCGCCTTACCGGAGTTGGCGGCGGATAAGAATTTTGAGCTCAAATCGGGATTGGTGGTCTTAATGCAACAAGACCCCTTCCATGGGAACTCCCATGAGAATCCACATTATCACCTACAGCTATTCTTGTCCAAGTGCACCACCTTTCAAATGCCGGGTGTTTCCGTTGATGCTATCCGCTTGAGACTCTTCCCCTTCACCCTCAGTGACAAAGCTTTATATTGGTTGAGTACGCAGGCGGATGGAGTATTCACTACTTGGGATGAGTTGGCTAATGCTTTCGTGGATAAATTCTACCCGCCATCTAAGACAGTGAAGATTAGAAGTGCACTCATGTCCTTCAAGCAAGGACCACAAGAGAACCTATACGAGGCATGGGAGCGCTTCAAATATTTTCAGCATCAATGCCCCCATCACAGCATAGAAGAATAGGAGCTAGTTCACAGTTTTTATAATGGACTCCAACCAGGCACGAAGCAGATCATAGATGCAACCGCAAACGGAGCCATTCTTTCCAAAACTGCAGATGAAGCTACGGCCATATTAGAGGAGATGGCTACTAATAATCAACAATGGGGCGATGAGCAAGGACCTGAGTATAAAGTATTCAGAATTCGGTCCCTTCATCTTTCAATCTTCAGGTATTTTGTAGGGGCTGAACCACCCACGTCCTCCTCGTTCTCCCCCTCTTTTTGGCACTCATGCGCACCGCTTTGACGGTCCCTTGATGGGCCATGAAGGCGAACGTAATGGCGATTAAGGCGAGTGGAATCCGGGAAGCGGTGTCCATAACTACCGAGGGTTTTGGGCCGGCGTCATCAGATGCGCCTGTGGGGCCTCTAGGCTAGGGCCTAATCTTTTCCCGGCCCATATGCTTAGCTTGTTTCGCCTTGGCCTGTTCATGAGGATTGTATCAATTGCACCCATCGCTCGGGTCGTTCGAATTCTTACGGTTCGACCGGAGGGATGTGATTTGTGTGGATTGGACGGGTGCATCATTCGAGGCAACGCATTAAATGAAGGTCATCATAGCACTGGATGTCAAAAATCCTCTCGCCCGTTGGGTGCGGGATTTGGAGCGCCGCCCCTCCAAGATTATGACACGTGTGTGCAAGCGAACGGCTGGTAATAGAGCCATATGATTCAGGGGAAGCGCTATAAACAGGGCAGTTGTTTCTCGGGTAAAGGCTCTGCCCCTGTTAGCGTTATCTCTTCTTCCCTTGCTTTCGCGTCTGCCCTTTACTCTCACCGTGCTCCAGCATGGGTCCCTTGTCGTCTTCCTCCGCTGCCTCCGTGGCAGGGCAACCGGTGCCCCCTGTCGTGCCCATCCTGCCTCCCAGGGCGGGGGTCGAGATTCAGCTAGCTGGGGGCGATTCTTCTGGCATGCCTCCAGATGTGATGAGAAGGTTGTCAAAGACCTGCGCCACCTCCATAGGGTCGCTCTGCTCCAAGTACCTCCTCACCCTTTACCATGCCAGGCCCCCATAGGGAACGAGATGGTTTGTTTCCCCGGCAGTCGTAAGGTCGGGATGTATGTGCAGAGTTTCAAGTTTGGGATGCGGTTCCTGCTCCACCCCATCGTGGTGGTATTCTTGAGGGCACATGGGCTTGCCATGTGCCAGTTTTACCCAAAGGCCATCGGTTGCTTACTGGGGTTCATCGGGTTGTGCTTGCTCAAGGGTTTTGAGCCAACCCTTGGGATTTTCGTCCATTTCTACCATCTGAGCCACCATAAGTCGGGTGCCTGGATATACATCACCTCTCGGAGAGGAAAGGGTCTGGTATTCGGACTGCCGACCTCTTTGAAGCACTGGAAGGAGGATTACGTATTCGTGCATCTTCCCAAGGAGGCAGACTTTCCAGTTCATTGGGGTAATCTGCCCTCGTTAACTCTTACACTGGGGAGCCTCACCGACGCGGAGCTTGCGGCGAGGGACAAGTTGGTTGTCATCCCTGTTGACGAACGGGACATCAAGGTCCTCTTCAAGGATTACCGCTGGTAAGTCTCCCTTCTGGCTCAGTTCTCTTTGTAGTTCTCGATTCTGGCTGTCCTCTCACTTCTGTTCTATCAGGCAGGCTCATCTAAAGTTCTCCCCTATGCCCCCAGCCGACTCCCGTCCCAGACCCCACTCTGAGGAGGGGGACCACGTTTTGAAAGTTTGGTAGAAGCATCACGACAGGTATTCTGGGGACGGGGTAAAGAGGACGAGGGAGCGCGCGTCGCCAGATCAAGGAGAGGCCGGAAGGAAGAAAGCTGGGGGCCTCGTTTCTGGCAGGGACGCTCCTCTCCTCAAGGCCCCAGTGCCCCCGCCCATTCTCACCAAGGCAAGGACAAGTGGCCTTGGGGAAGTTTCTCCCCTTCCTGCTCTGACCCGCTCCTGACGGATTACAAGAGGTCCCTGGGCACTTTTAGGTCGGCCGAGGTGTTTCCGCGGTCGGGGGACGGATTGCTCGGCCCTCGCTTTCCTGGGGAGCTGAAGGAGTCCGTTTTTCTGATTATGGGGTCACGGCTCGGCTGGCCGAAAACTCCTACCTGTCCCAAGACCAATCAGTGCTGGACGGGGTGAAGGGTGACAGGCTCGTCACATTTGTGGTGCAGGTCAGACAGCAGGTTAGGCCATTTGTAGCATTGGTGCGCCGTCCTTTGTGTTTATCTCTGGCTCGTCTTTCCTTTGGCACAGTTATCCTCAGTCGACCTTTCAATGAGGTGACAGTTCATCGCGCTCTCAAACGTTGAGGCGGGCCTTGCCGGGAAATCAGCGGTGGTGGAGGACGCTGATGAGTTGGCTCAGGAGGCCGAGGCGCATGTGAAGTCGATGGAGACCTGGATCGTCGAGCTCTCAGCCGACCTGGAGAAGTCGGATATGGAGAGGGCGGTGGCACTGGCTGTGAGCGCCAAGGCCGAGGAGAGGGTTGCCGAGCTGGAGAAGGCCGCCGAAATAATGGAGTTTGGGGGCCCCACGGAGTGGACCATGGTCAAGGAGCTCGAAGAGCTGGTGGAGGCGGTGGAGGAGAGGGAGCACGCCGCACGCTTAAGCTCGACAAAGTATCTCGTGAGAACGAGAGGGAGAGATCAAGGATCCAACTCCAAGTCGCCACCCTCGAGGCCCAGATTAAGGACCTGGAAGAGGTGGAGCCCGCTCGGATTGCTTGGGCAGCGGTGGAGGAGTACGCGGAGACCTTCGTCGCCCCGGGGATGTTTAAGGCGTTTGAGGATGGGTTCCTCCGTTGCCAGCACAAGAGCGAGCGTAAATTACCATGCTCAGGAATTTCGTTTGAGGAGCTTGAGATGATCTTCAGGGACGATAGGGAGGTCGACGTTGACTGGCCAGAAGATGTTCCTACAGCCGTCTCGATTGCCCTGCTTGATTGACCAGAGGACATTGTCCAGTCGGAGGATGTTCCTAAAGCCGCCTCGGTCGCCCAACCTCAAGCAGGGGCCTAGCCCCTTTTGTGTATTCGTTCCTCCCCTTTTTTATTGCCTTGTAAACGGTCTTTGGTCTTCGCCAAGTTTTTGTAATATAAAGGTTCACTTATACTTGTCTGTTGATAACACCTTTGATGTTTGTGATGTGGTGCCCCCTCCCTCAACCCTGATTGGGTTTTAGTTGTCGAGCATCCAGGTTTGGGGGAGCTTTAATAATTGTGGGTCGATGGGCTTGCTTGCGGTATGTCGAATGACCGGTTTTCTGGAGGCTGCCTCCCGATTGATCTGATGATCGGCCCACTGGGGGAGTTTTCCCAGCCTAACGGTTGATCTGACGATCGGCCTGCTGGGGGAGTCGCCCCCGGCCTTACGATTGATCTGACGATCGGCCTACTATGAGAGTTGTTCCCAGCCTTACAGTTGGCGTGTCGATTGGCCAGCTGGAGGAGCTACCCCCCAGTCTTACAGTCGCTCGAGTGATCGGTCTGCTGGGGGAGTTGCCCCCAGCCTTACGGTCGATCAAATTATCGGCCTGCTGGGGGGCGTTGTCCCCAGCCTTACGATCGATGGGTCGGTCGGCCAGCTAGGGGTGCTACCCCCAGGCTTACGGTCGATCGAAAGAACGCCTGCTAGGGGAGTTACCCCCAGCCTTACGGTCAGTCGAATGATCTTCCTGTCAGGGGAGTTGCCCCGGCCTTACGGTCGGTCGAATGATCGGCCTGCTGGGGGAGTTGCCCAAGCCTTACGGTCGGTCGAATGATCGGTCTGCTGGGGGAGTTTTCCCCAACCTTACGGTCGAGCTTAACCTATGGTGTGAGAGATGTCGAGATGCAGAAACATAGATTTTCTTTATTTGGGATATTTTCCATTCTGATAGATTTTCTTTATTTGGGATATTTTCCATTCTTTCAGTACAATCATCTAGGCGGGGGTCCTACCTTTACTTGTAGTATTTATGCAGGTGCTTTGCGTTCCAGGTGTGAGGGTGCGCCTTCCCCCTAGAGTTGAGAGTCGGTACGTGGTTGGGCCGAGGACCTCAGTTATCTGGTATGGCCCCTCCCATTTAGCGACGAGCTTCCCTTTGTGTGCGACCTCTGGGTTGAAGTTCTCTTTCCTTACAACCAGATCTCCTTGGTGGAAGCCCCTCCATTTGACCCGGGAGTTGTAATAGCGAGCCACTCGTTGTTTTTGTCGGATGATCGAGGCCAGAGCTTGGTCACGCCGCTCATCTATGAGCTCCAGGTTGGTCTCTAGGCCCTCCACGTTCCTTTCTTCGTCAAAGTACCGGAGGCAGAGTGATTCCTCGCCCACCTCGACGGGCATGACCGCTTCGGCCCCATATGCGAGCATGAAGGGTGTCTCCCTCGTGGCCTCCTTGTGTGTTGTTCGATATGACTAGAGTATCCCGGGAAGCTCTTCTGGACAGTCTCCATGTGCTTCCCCTACCTTCTTGCGAAGGGGTTCGAGGATGCACTTGTTGGCGGCCTCGGCCATCCCATTGGTCTAGGGGTGGGCTACGGCGGCGAACATGAGCTTGATCATCCATTCAGCGTAGAATTCTCTGAGCCCCGTGCAATCAAATTGTTTCCCGTTTTCTGTGATAATGGATCAAGGGATTCCGAACCTAGAAATGATGGATTCCATACGAAGCTTTTCGCCTTTTTCCCGATGATGGTGGCCAAGGGTTCAGCCTCGATCCACTTGGTGAAGTAGTCCACCGCCATAATCAGGTGCTTCCTCTGCCCCTTTATGAAAGCAAAGGGACCGAGGATATCCAGTTTCCACTTGGTGAAGGGGACGTGACTAATTATCGGCACAAGTTCGGCCGGGGGGTCGAGCTTCGCTTCGCGAACCTTTGGCACACCAAGCATTTCCGAGCGTACTCGATCGAGTCGTTTACTAAGGTGGGCCAATAGTACCCTTGCCTTAAGATCTTCATTGTGATCGTCTTGCTCCCTTGGTGGTTCCCACAAAGCCCTTTGTGGACCTCCCAGATGACGTAGTCGGCCTCTTGTGGTCCAAGGCATTTCAGGTAGGGGAGGACGTCGGTTTTGGTCCAACGCCTTCTGTACATCGCACCTTCGTGGAGCACATATCGGAGTGCCTTCCACTCCAGCATCCGATGATCCTATTGGTCTACTGGGACCTCGTCGGCAGTGAGGTACCGAATGATTAGGTCCATCCAGGAGGGTTCAGTGTCGGTGATCATCAGTTCCTCCTCTTCTGTACTGGGGTTTTGGAGGCTCTCGACATAGATGGCGCAACCCAACTCCTTGAGAGAGGAAGAGGCCAGCTTTGATAGGGCATCCGCGCAAACATTGTTCGACCTCGGCAGATGGAGTGTCTCGATGTGCTTGAACTTTGACAGCTCAAATTTGGCCGAGACAAGGCAGCGTTGCATTGCCTCTTCTCGAGCTATGTAGTCCCCTTGTAGTTGGCTGATGATGAGTCTGGAGTCGCTGAGGAGGTGTATGGACTTCACCCCTATAGCTCTGGCTAGCTTCAGGCCATTGATGGTGGCTTCGTATTCGTCCACGTTGTTGGTGGCCGGGAACTCGAATCGAAGGGCGTACTCGACCGTGTTCCCGTCGGGGGACTGGATGATGATGACGGCCCTGCTTCCTGCCTTCGTTGCTGACCCATCCACATGGACTACGCATGCGTCCTGGTCCTCTGCTTGATCACTGGGAACGGTATCAGCCAAAATGAGGGATAGGGGTTGATGCATTACCGTGTTTTGGCTTGCCACGCTGAGACACACTCTGCCGTCAATGGTACATTCGACGATGAAGTCCGCTAGTGCCTGTCCCTTGATGGCCGTCCTTGTCTTGTACCTGAGGTCAAACTCACTCAGCTCTACTCCATAGTTCAGCATCCTCCCCATCTGATTGAACCTCTTAAGGTTCTGTTCGAGCTGGGAGTCGGTTAGGACCAGGATGGTGTGCACTTGGAAGTAAGGACGGAGTCACCGCACCAAAAGGACGAGGGCATAAGCCAGCTTCTCTATTGGGTTGTACCACTCCTCTGCATGTCTCAGGATCCGACTAGTGTAGTACACTGGCATTTGCACCCCGACGTCCTCTTTGATCAGCACCGAGCTCACTGCCTTTCCGGTGCTAGCCAAGTACAGGCTCGGGTTTTCCCCTCATTTGGTTTAAAGAGGAGCAGGGGGCTGCGGAGGTATTCCTTCAATTCGATGAATGCCCGAGCACAGCTTTCGTCCCATTCCACAGCTTTCCTCTTTCCAGCCGGCTCGGCGAGGGCCTTCCTCGGGATCCTGAATAATGTGAGAGATCTCTCCGTCGATTTGGATAGGAAGCGTCTCCAAGCAGCGATCCGCCCGTTCAGCCGTTACAGCTCTCGGATCGTCGTTGGCTCTTTCATGTTGATCAGAGCCTCAATCTTGTCTGGGTTGGCTTCAATGCCGTGGTTGGTGATTATGAAGCCCAGAAATTTTCCAGACCTCACCCCGAACGTACACTTCGTGGGGGTTGAGTCTGATGTGGTGCCTTCGTAACTGTTCAAAGTCTCACGGAAGTCGACTATATGGTCGGTGGGGTCCTTGGATTTGACCAGCATATCATCCACATATACTTCCAGATTCCGTCCAATCTATGAGCCGAAGACTCCGTTGACCATCCTTTGGTAGGTTGCCCCCGCGTTCTTCAAACTGAAGGGCATCTTTTTGTAGTTGAACCCACGGTCAGTGATGAATGACGTTTTCTCCTCGTCCTCCGGATCCATTTGAACTTGGTTGTACTCAGAGTAGGCGGCCATGAAGCTGAGCATCTCGTAGCCTGAAGCGTTATCCATGAGATGATCGATGCAGGGCAGTGGGTAGCTGTCCTTAGGGAAGTCCTTGTTGAGATCAGTGAAGTCTACGCACATTCGTCACTTGTCGCTAGACTTCTTCACCATTACAACATTGGCCAGCCAGTCGGGGTACCAGACTTCTCTGATGAAACATGCTTCGAGGAGACGTTCCACCTCCTCAGCTACGGCTCTCATCTTTTCGCTGCCCAAGTTCCTTTTTTTCTGCCTGATTGCTTGAAGTTGGGGTCGACGTGCAACCGGTGGGTGATCACCTGGGTGTCCACGCCTGGCATGTCATCAGGTGACCATGCGAAGATGTCCAGGTTGGCTTTCAGGCATCTGATCAACTTGTCCCTCTGGGCTGGATCAAGTTCTGATCTGATAGACACGAACCTGCCGTCTATGCCCGAGTCGGGAATGAGCTCTGGTTCCTCAATAGGGGCGGGCCTCGAATAGCTCGAGTCGCCCCTTCGATCGAGGAGGTCCATCGGGTCGTACTGATGCATGTCGTGCCCCTCACCGGACAACTGGTAACAGGTCTCGGGTCTCACCTGGTCGCCTTTAACTTTCCTGACCCTCATCGAGGTCCAGAACTTAACCATTTGATGGAGGGTCGAGACTACGGCTCCGGCCACGTTGAGAAGCGGCCGACTGATTATCCCATTATACGCCGACCCGATCCTTAAGGCCATAAACTCAATGGTTAGAGTAGTTGAGCGTAACGGGGAGGCGGATCATTCCCATGATAGGTGCGGCATGTCTTGTGAGGCCCACTACGGGGCCCGAACAGGGTTCCAGGTTTTCAGCCTGCAGCCCCATTTTCTCCAAGGTCAACATGAACAAGATGTTGCATGAGCTTTCCGTGTTAATGAGAAGCCGCCAGACCAAGGCGATGTCAATGACGGCCGAGACAACCAGTGCGGCATTGATCACTCCTGGATATACACCTGAAAAACAATGTAGCTTTACCGCAAGTGCACAATTAATTGGCAAGCTAGTATCGAATCACTGGGAGGACTAATGATGGTACTCTACTTTAGTTACTAAGCTACTTGGTGGAAAATCATTTGAGAATAGATGGTGTAACAATCGTTCGAGTATCAATGCAAATTCAATATAATAAAGATGTCTAGGCCTAGGGAATCCCCATTATGGATTTTCAAGTCATCAACTTGAGTTATGAACAACCATGCAATCAAACTTGGTTCAAGATGGACTTGCCGCAACTAATTGGAGAACCGACGCATGCTGTCGTGCTACGCAAGTCTATAGCAAGCTAAACTAGAGTCTCGCTGTCGCACAAGCCTAGTCTAGACCACTAGTATTAAGATCGGCAATAACGTCCAATCTCAACTCAAGCTCATTGTCGCACAACTTGAGTTCAGATCTAGATCATGATAGTTCGTACTCGTTCACCGTCGGGCAACAAGTATGAGTATATGAGAACAATAAAAATGTTAGCTTTGGTTGTGATCGGTCCATATTTACACCTTTTTCTGCATGTTTGCATATCATTTTGATCGCCCATATCGTGTTTTTCACGATTATTCGACGATATCGCATTGCTTTTCACTATTTCTTGTTTTTGGCGGATTTCAAGAAATATGGAGCGGTCGGGAGCATAAATGAGATCAAGGGACTTGCACGCGTACCGGAGCATCACCCATGGTCCTATCGAGGAGCTAGCAGTGCTAGATGATGAGCATAAGAAGAAGGAGATCGATAGAATCGACAAAGGGCCGAGGAGGAGAAGATTTGGCCCCAGAAACAGATCAATCGGCCGAGTACGCAGTTCACTCGGTCGAGTGAAGAACGTTACTCGGTCGAGTACGACTGATACGAGAATGCATTGTACCGCAATGCACTTGGCCAAGTGATTACTTTCACTCGGTCGAGTAGAGATCTTCACTCGACTGAGTGAGTCAGAATTTCTAAAGGAGAATAAAGCCGACTCTCTGGAATTTTGAGGAGCACAGCAGAAGACCCACTCGGCCAAGTGAGGAAGTCCATTCGACCGAGTGAAGAACGTCACTCGGCCGAGTGACACAGAGCGCCAGAGCCCCCAAAGCCCCCAAAGCCCCATCTTCTCTGTTTTTATTTGGATCTGTCACTCGACCGAGTGAGATTTCCACTCGGCCGAGTAGGGCCGTCAGCCTGTATCGAAAACTAGGGTTCTGGGCTGTGCCAGTGGCAAATCTGTTAGGGTTTTTTTGGTCGTTTGGGCATGCATTTAAGCCCAGTTTTCATCCTAGTTTAGGGAGAGACCAAAAATTAGATTTTGACTTATTTCTAATTGTAATTCCCTCTTAGAGATTGAAGAACTCAGATCTGGTTTATTATTCTAATTGAAATTTCGTATTTTTATGAATTGCTTTCTTCCAAATCTGAATTGCTATATGTTTTTATTCATTGATTTAGCTATTGCTATGATGAATTATAAGTAGTTTCACCGTTCTAGGGCATGTGGATGAACCCTATGGATCCAATTTTACAATTGTGATGAATTGATTTCTTTGTTGCTAGAATTGATAGAAGGTTAGGTTGTGATTGATTTATTACGGATAGCTAGGAATTTCAATCGATATGGGGTTTGCAAGAGATTGGATTCCTATCAATGGGAAGGCCTAGATATTCGAATTATGTTTATAATCGAAATTCACTAGACTTGGTTTGCAAGAGATTGGACCAAAGCTAGCATTTTTATTATAAATCTATACACATATTCATTTGCAAGAGATTGGACGAATACGAGCTATCACAATCTAGATCGTAACCCGAGTTTGCACGAGAGTGGGCTCGAGGAGTGATTGAACGATGATATCGATCCTCATGCTAGTGGCTTAGGTTAGGGTTTGCACGAGAGTGGGCCCTAATCTAGGTCGCTAAAGCTTGGTTCTCTATTTAGTTACGACTAGTTCACCTCAACACAAGTCTCGCAACATTGAGATTCATGATTCACATAGATAAATGACGACCCGTAGTGGGGATTCCCTAGCCCTAGACGCTTTTATAATATCGAATTTGAATTGTTAATTGAATGACCGTGACAACAACATCCTATAAACCATTCTTCCACCAATAGCTTAGTGATCAAGATAGGGTACGTCATTAGTCCCTCCTCGTGTTTGATACCTGCTCGTCACTACACCGTGCGCTTGCGGTAAAACTACACTGTCTCCCGGGTGTGTATCCGGGGGCCGATCAAGTTTTTGGCGCCGTTGTCGAGGAGGCGACGGTATTTTATTTTCTTTACCTAGTTATTTCGTTGTTTATTTTATTATTAGTTTCACTCTTTTATTTGTCTATTGTGCTACCAATTCTATCTAGACTCTCTTTCTCTATGCATGTACACGAGATCAAAGGCTCCCCAAGGAAACATATTATTTAACCCTGAAATCGAGCATATGGCAAGGAGGCTTAGGGCTGAGAGGAGATCTACTATAGAGGAAAATCAAATGGCCACGTCGAAAACACCAGAGGAGCTAGCACAACGTATGACTAGGCTTGTCTCCATCCGAGATAGGCTACGGCCCAAAACCACGTCTACCACGTCTTTTATAGCCATGCCGGAGTTGGCAGCCGACAAGAACTTTGAGTTGAAGATGGGACTCGTATTGTTGATGCAACAAGACCCATTCCATGGGAATTCTCAAGAGAACACACACTACCATTTGTAAATGTTCTTAGCGAAGTGTGCCACCTTCCAGATGCCAGGCGTACCAACGGATGCTATTCGACTGCGTCTTTTTCCATTCGCTCTCCGTGATAAGGCTTTGTATTGGCTGAGGACGCAAGTCGAGGGAATCTTCACCACTTGAGATGAGCTAGCGAGCGCATTTGTCAACAAGTTCTATCCGTCATCCAACACCGTGAAGACACGAAGAGCCTTGATGTCCTTCAGACAAGGCCCTTAGGAGTCGTTATATGAGGCGTGGGAGCGCTTCAAGGATCTCCAACACTAATGTCCCCACTATAGCATTAAACCATGGGAGCGATTACATAACTTCTATAATGGATTGCAACCGAACACTAAGCAAATAATTGACGCCACCGCCAATGGAGCCATTTTGGCAAAGACACTGGAAGATGCTACGGCCTTACTTGAAGAGATGGCCTCAAATAATCAGCATTGGGCCGACGAAAGGGGACATTCTTCGTCATCTTTAAAGCCGGCTAGCATTTATGAGGCAAAAGCGGTGGAGGAACTCTCTACCAAATTTGATTCCCTTCATAAAGCCGTAGAGAGGCTAGAAAAGTTGATGAGTGAGCCACATGGAACTTCCAACGCGTCTACATCCGGTGGAATCATGAGCGACTGGCAAGACCAAAGCCAGATTATGTTCATTGGAAGGGAACAAGGAGACAGAGCTATGGACCAAGCTCAATATGTTACCGGCAGTAGCGGTTATTGGGTGAACCTGGCTGCAAGGGGTCACCCCGGATTTTCATACGCCAATAATGATGGAGCCTTGACTCCACCACAGCATCAACCACCGTCGTAACAACCACAAGCCCGGCCTCCGCAATAACCACAATATCAACAGAGGCCACCCCAACAGCAAAACTACCCAACGAGGCAATAAGCAGGGCCCTATAGACCCCCGGGATACAATCAAGGATAGAGGCTACCCAACACCCCTCAAGCACCACCAATGTCAGAGCACGAAGCAAGGGTTGAAGAATTCAAGGCCGAACAACAGAAGACTAACGCAAGATTGACGGCTCAACAAGATTTTCTCAACACCGTCGTGGCACAGTTGGCAGAGCAACTCACATTACTCAACAAGACTAATCAGCAATTGCCCGCTCAACCGGAGCAAAACCCACGAAGCAACACCGGCCACATTAACGTGTTCGTGGCAGTAACTACAAGAGGCAGGAAGGACACTACTCCCGCCATAATTCATGCTAAGGAACCGAGGGAGGAAATTTTGGTTGAGAAGGAACCAGTAAATGAAGAGGAGAGCCCAACGGCGGCAAGTAATGAGGAGAAATCTGAAATGGAGAAGCCACGAGAGGAGCGAACCTATATGTCACCGGTACCATTTCCACATCGGTTGACGAAGGCAAGGATTGAGAAGAGGCTCGTTAAATTTCTGGAGTACATACAGGGAGTGAGCTTGAACATCCTGTTTTTAGATGCAAAAGTTGAAATCCCGTCTTATGCAAATTTCCTTAAGGATATGATTGCAGGAAAGAAGCGAACAGAAAGGGTCATGTTAGTCGAGCAAGGTACGTGGTTCAGCAACAAGGAGAAGATGCCGACCAAGTTGAAAGATCCAGGTAACTTCCAAATTCCTTGCACGCTTGGAGGAGTCCCTCTTCAAAAAGCATTAGTAGATTTGGAAGCAAGCGTAAGCCTCATGCCCCTAGCAATGTTCAAGAAACTAAATATGGGAACCGACCTTAAGGCTACGGACATGAAGATACGACTCGCAGATGGGCGAATCACTAGGCCAGTGGGGATAGCAGAAAACGTCCCGCTGCAAGTACCGGGTGGACTTTGCTTGCCGTGCGACTTCGTGGTGATGGACATTAGAGAAGAGGGGGATACATCATTGATACTTGGACGGCCCTTCCTAGCCACTGCCGGAGTAATTGTAGATGTGAGGGAAGGAACCTTGTCCCCCAACATTGGCGATGTAGCAGTTGAACTCTCCCGAAGACGATGATGCATATGCATTGGCCAGAGGAAGTGGACTATGTGGATCTCCTCGACGAGGTCATAGACAACGCCATGCCATTCACTATTGGAGCCGCACACGATGACGATCTTGAAGAGACCCAAAATACCGAAGATGGCGAAATCATGGGAGACCCACCGGATCCTCTTACGGATGAAGAGAAAGACGACACTGATGTCATTAGGATTAGAGAGCTATGCAAGCTCTCTACGGAGAGGCATGTGAAGGAAGCGCCACCGGCGAACAAATTCTCACCGTCGGTCAGGAAAAAGGACGAGAAGA
>JAULAV010002376.1:0-25004 GCA_030789695.1 Scilla litardierei
TCGTCTAAACTGTGTCGTGTAGATCAAGTCTGGGGTACGGTCAAAACTGTCAACCCCAATAACTTGACTCCGGTTAGTTTCTATCGATCTTTAGTCAATAAATGTTGGACTTCTTCCAACATACTCTGCGCAGAGTTTTTACTAAAGACCGAACTAACTCTACGACACTAACTCCCATTGACCGGGAGAGACGAATCCTTTCTTGGTCATTACTCGCCTCGTACGTTTCAAGTGACACCCAATCAAAAGACCTTTCGACAGGCCTTGCCTCGAAGCTAGGTCAGTTGATCTAAGTGGCACCGTTCACGCACAGGTCTGTCAAAATGACCTCAAGTCAAAAGACCAACTATCCTATCATCACTCAGAGTTATCACTGACAGATTGGTCAATATAACCATATGATAACTCTAGTGGATCGTTCAGTGAACTCATTCTAATGAGCACCTGTGTCTTGTCTTCGACTTCGCCAAGTCAAGCGATCATGAGATCATCGCCACCGCTAAACGGTCAAGACTAAGACACAATGGTCTATCCGATGTTTCGATATCCTTGTCTCGGATCATCTACGACCACGAACCATTTTAGACTTATGCTACAGACGGTTAAACGTTTCTCCATGATCGAGATACTCATCTCGATACCCGTTTGACCTTGCATAAAGTCTCAGGACTTTACCTAAGTTTATATCTAATGTTGACTACATTACAATATAGCTTAGATAAATCATTACCAAACAGCTTACTGTTATTTAGAACAAGATGTTTGTGCTATTCACACAGGAATAAATGGCCTTGAGGGCATCATATTCCTACACATTGTGGCACTCAGGCTGGCAGATGTCGTCGTGTCAGCTTTGCTCGACCGAGTAAGCTGCTTCACTCGGGCGAGTGAGCTGCCTCACTCGGCCGAGTGGCCTGATTCAGAACTCCTTTTTTCTCCTCCTCGCTTTCTAGTTGATTCCTTCGACGCCCTTCTTTTTCACTCATCCTCCAGCGCCGTTAACTCTCCAATATGATCATGGGAGATGCTTTGGCACGTGTGCAAGTCCTCTAGGCTCTGAACTGCTTCCGATTGCTCCAGATCTCCTGAAATTAGACGAAAACAAGAAATAATGAAAAGTATCAAAACATCATCAAATAATCGTGAAAATCGAGATATGAGCAATCGAAATGGCAAGTAAATAAGCAGAAATAAAGTGTAAAATATGAGCCTATCATTCATCATGCGACAGCTCTACCCCTTTCAGGTCCTCCTCGGAGAAGGAGATGGGTTGAGGGTTGTCCGCTGCTTCCATGCGGTCTATGTACATTGCCGTGGCCCGTGGCATGCTCGGCTCCTCGATTCAGGGTAGGCGTCGGGCAGGTGCGGCCTTACCAAGGCGGTCACTGGCAGGCCCCGACATTGATATAGCGGCGCGTTCGCTCGGTCGGGAATGCACGGATCCATGCATTAGTATCCCGAAGGGTAGCTCCGGGGAACGATGGCCTCCTCGAGTGGAAAGACGAACGAGCTCGGGATCGAGGTCGCTCGTCTCTAGTGGATGAAGTGCCGAAGGGTAGCTTCGGCTGGGTGAAGTCTCCTTGACCTACATGGACGAGAAAGCTTGTCAGGGGGTGGAACCTTGGTTCCGACCAAATCCCCTCCGATGCCTAAGTGAGATCTGATCTGAGGGGTGCTCGATGGGATTTGAGTACGGTTCGTGACGCACCCAAAACCTACACGTAGATTCCACCCGACGGTGTCACGATCGTCAGGCGTGGTATGACCCCTAGGTGTCAGTTTCGGGCTCTATCCGCAAGCGGACGGTGTCAAATTGTAGTATAAAAGATATCGAATCCCACGGGGACGGTGATAGTGTATTTGGGGTCTCAGCTTACTTTTATATCTCGAAGTGAGATAGCTATCGGGTTGAGAGAATTGGGTTTGGTATCGTTGATGATTTGATAATAAAAATGACTAGGGCGTTAGGGATCACCACCAAGACAGTCGGGGATCGACGTTGGAATAGGATCCTTACGTTGCATGAGGGTTAGTGGATTAATCTCCCAATTCGTACCACTCTCGTGGGTTAGAATTGCGAGGTATTTCGGTGGCTCTCGTTGACACAATAGCGGTAGCCGTCAACGTAGAGATATAGTTCATCGATGGATCCCCTCAAGGCACGAGCCGGGCATGGTCACAAGCTTTGGTTGGATCCACCGATTTCCCTATTTGAATCCTAAAGATACCCCTTAAGCACATCAATTCCACAGACCGTGGGCATGATCTCAGTACATGTTATCCTAGGGATTCGGTAGGATCTACCGAAATACTCCCATTTTATCCCCAATTCAACCTAGGGATCCGGATCTACATCTCCCTCCTAGGGTCTTAGGGATATCCCATCAACCTTAGAAAAGTCTACTCACTCATGACGTTATTGATGAATAAAAAATACAATTTTTAAGAGAGAAAACATTATGGCAACTTGATAGAAAATAGGTTGAGAAACTTACAGCGAATAATAGATCTCAAAGAAAGAACAAGATTCCAAGAACGCGAGAATAGCAAAATAATCTTCCAAAAATCCAATCCAATAGTCGTCAAGAGTATAGTTTTGATCTAACAAATTTTTCCCTAATCTCCATCTCCAAAAACTATTCAAAAAAACTAAAAATGAATTGCCCCCTAACGATGTCGCAGATCCCCAGCCTTCACTCGCTTCAGCGCGCAACAGCCGCTCAAAATTCTTTCCAAAAATGGCCTTCAGCATCGTCGACCGAGTGGGTGGGTGACTCGGTCGAGCAGTGAGTTGCTCAGTCGGTCGCTCGGTCTGAGCAGATGTACTGCTCGATCGAGCATGGCAGGAAATCGCGCTCCTCTAAAATCTTTACTCTGTCTGCACGGGTCGAGTCAGCTTTGCACGGTCCGAGCAGACAGCTGACTCGGTCGCTGAAGAAGCTGCTCGGGCCGTGCAAGGATTAGTCGGGCTACGGAATGAAAGGCTGCTCGACCGAGCACTATGAGTGCTCGGTCCGAGCAGGCTACGTATCAGCACTCTTCTTGATTTTGCATCTGCTCGACCGAGCAGCTGCTCTGCTCGGTCGAGTCGCCTTGGAAACTCTTCCTGGGAGCTGCTGAAGCTCTTCCTCTCCTCTTGCTCTCTGCTCCACTCCTCCCATGGCTCCCAAAACATGGCAAACTCTTGTAGAGCTTCTCCAACAAGCTCACGGGTGTGTCAGATGTGTCCATACCTGGATCGGGTCCCAAATCGATCCAAAATCCATGAAAACTCATAAAATACTATGAAACTCGAATATAACGTCAGAAATGCGATATCGCAGGAAAATATAGGATTTGGATGCAAAAATGGCATGGAATGCGATGTCATGATGCTATGAAAAAGGGTGTAAAATATGGACACATCAAAATCCCCCAAGCTTACCTCTTACTCGTCCTCGAGGAAGACGAATACTAAGTACGCCGGGAGAAAAACAAAAAGAAATAACAAATAAAAATGAGAATAAAAGAGAATGAAAATGGATGGAGGGTGCTAAGGATGTTCGATTAGATCTCAGGCCTAAGCAGTATATCACGATGCTCTGAATAGTAAAAATACATGCTAATGGTACTTTCAAGCTTTACAGATCATATGTTTAGCATGCAATACAGACAAAAGATATGGATTTACTGAAATAATGCTATCAACTCATATCAATCTCATGCAATCCATAGAGTCTAGTATAAAAGGAGTTGGCAATGTACTTTTCAATCACAGATACACATGGAGCATATAGAAATCACACGGCATGCAATAGAGAATAGAAAGGATCATGCTATTCAATTATTCATTTCGAGTCATGAAAAATCTCCAAAAATTAAAGTGTTTCATAAAGTTTAAGTATTATCAAATCTCCCCGTTATGCACCGTCTCCACTCTTATGTCACACTCACTCATGTGATCAGTTGGTTCACCCCCCAAGCTCAGCTTGAGGCATCACATCCAGGAATATGATATGGAATATTTTGTCTTTTTCCTAGTATATGTGATAGCTTCTAATGAAAGGATACAAAACAATTTTTTCTTTCTTTATTTTCTTTCTTTTTCTTTTCTTTTTCTTTTCTTTTTCACATATATATGCACATATTTTTCTTTCTTTCTTTTTTTCATTTTATTTAGAAGCTATTTTTTTTTCATTTGGGATTTTTGGGAAGTGAGATGCGAATAAGGGTAGTTGTAGGGGTGAAACCAACTAATATGTAGAGAACTAAAGAGGTATGTGGAGAAGGAAAGTAATGAATCTCGCGGTTCACTTGTAAGAGGTGCACAATGGTTTAATAAGATACTACTCTAACTAAACTCATAAATAGTATGGATATTTTCATTCATCTAGATGAACACTGAAAATGCATGCAGTAATAGGCACAATGATGTCAAGCATGCAAACAGAAGTGAATAAGATATAAAGCAGATGCTCCAAGTGTTCTAGTGATGCATGAACCTAGGTGCATTACCCAACTTAGCGCATACTAGATACTATTTTATGCATTTGATTTTCAAGTCATTTCAGGCATTAAATCAGATAGATCGGCAAAAGAATATGCATGCATATAGATAGTAAAACTGAAACTACCCTGATAGCATGTCATCAGAAAGTAAGCATCGTGAATAACTACTAGGGCTACGAGAGATATCATCATGCAGAACATCCTTAGCATAAAAAGAGAAAAAGGTGGAGAAAATAGGAAAATGAAGAAAAAGAAATGCATGCATGGTAAAAAACGGAAAACGTGATGCAGAATGAGAAAAAGGATAAAGAAGTGAAAAGGTGGTGGAAAAGTAAAATAAAAATTGAAATAGGAAAGAAAATGTAAAAGAAAAAATGGCAAATAAAGCGGTAGCGCTCATCCCCCAAGCTAAACACAGCAGTGTCCTCACTACTGAGAAAACACTGGTAGGAGAGAGATGATGCTAAATAGGGAGGGTGGGTGGGGTAATATAAAAATAAAAACTGTGCAAAAAGGAAGGAAAAACATGAAATGATGCAATGATGAACAAAAATGATGCATGTATGGGTCCTCCCCCAAGCTATCTAAGATCAGGGATCCGAACAGACAGATGGGCACAATAAAATATGAGGGAGGTAAAAACGGGTAGGGAAAACATCAAGCAGAGGCACCACCCTCTGGGGAGGTGATGGGTCCCTCTGCTATGGACCATGAGATGAGGGTGGATCTGGCCAGAACTCGACAGGTGGGTCAGTGGGTAGATCAGTGGTGGTGGTGGAAGGCTCAGCTGAAAATAGCACTAGGGCAGACATGAGATCTACTGTGACGACCGACTCAGATGTGGAAGAAGTAGGCTCTGCAGTAGCCTGAAAATGTGGAGCACTGAGTGGTGCAAGGGTAGTCACAATGGCTGGCCTGGGTGGTGGGGCGTGTGCTAGGATCATCGGTGGTGGGCCACGGGTTCGAAGTAGGTCAATAATGGATGCCAGGTCGCCTCGACTCTCTCGTGATGTGTCGTCGTCGAGCGTACGAAGACATCGAAATCCTGTCGGAGGCGATAAGTCGACTCCTCCAATGCCGTCAGACGAACGTATGTGGTACAGGAGTCGAGGGGAGGGCGAGGAATGTAGCCGTGAGACACCACTCTCGTAAAGCAGCCTCGTGAAGAGGATACACGATACCTGTGCTGGAAAGTGGGAGAGGGTGAGCTCGACGGGATCTCAGCAAAGGAGGGAGAGTCGTCGACACAGAAGTACGGACAGACGTTGAGACGCTCTCTGTAAAGACAACTGAATTAGGCGACGAAGATACATGGGAGCCTAAGGAAATAGGCAATGAAGCTATCAGGTCCCGAAGTGGTGGAAGAGTGGGGGCTGGGTTGTGCTCAGGATAGTCAAGATCTGTAAGATCGGGAGTAGACTGGATATCGATGCCCTCTGGTACGGGTATGGTGGGGGCAGAGGTGTGAGTCGCGGGGCAAGAAGTGGAGACAGTCTCCGAGGACTCGAAGGTGGTAGAAGCGGTGGATATAGAGGTGGTAGAAGAAACGGCTCCCGAGGGTGGTGTATGTATGGGTGGTGCTGGAAGGCCGGCGACAAGGGCTGCTATGTCATGCAACTCATACTCGAGGGAACGGGGTGCCCGGTCATCGGCATCAGCCTCGACAGGAGCACTAGGGGGCTCGAATACGTGGTGTGCAGGGAGTGGGTCGACCCTGTCGATCATCCAGCTCAGCTGGACGGGAGCTATGTGGGTGAGGTGTGGGGCGGGAAGTACCATGTGTGGCGTGTGGTGGGTGCCGACAAGATACGTCCAGTGAAGAGCTCCGTAGGGCTTGATGATGTGCATATGCTCTAGTACACCAAGCACCAAGGGTCAAGCGTGTGGGGCCTGGTGGGGTCACTAGATCGTCAGGAAGATGTAAATATAGCATGTGTGCAAAGATCGTGAAAAATCTGCCGCAGCAGATATCGATCAAGTGGTATGCACGGGCGGTCTGAATGAGGCGGTGACACAGCCAGTGGGCTGCGTCAGAAAGTACGAAGGGGTGGATGGAGCCGTATGGGTGGAAGCGCAGTGGTTTGGTCATCTCCATAAGATGGGATAGCTTGGGAAGGGACATGGTCCCGACCTCTGGCCGACAGAAGATGGTCGTGGCGAGGTGCCTCTGCGCGTAGCGAAGGCAGGGGTGCACAATGCACGATGCCTTCGCTCGGCTCGGGCGGTAGTGGTCCAGACCTGAAATACGCTGCTAGAAAGCTGGAGCATCGAAAGGGCTAAAGTCGTAGTCTCGAGAGAAGGCAGTGCGGGGGTCTAGGATGGCGGGGAAGTGGAAGTGAGCACGGATCATCTCGTAAGTGATCGTGCAGTCGTGGTTGAGAAGTCGAAAAGTGATGCCATCGCCCGCTGGAGTGCGGGCGATGGAGCTCAGTGCCTCCAGGGTGAGGTGTGCGTATGTAGGGGTGTGGACACCGAGGAGACGATCGAAGCCAATCGCACGGTACAGGTGATGGACTCCCTGAAGGAGTCCAAGGGAGCGGAGGTTGGGGACTCTATGAAGAGGGTGGGGACTAGACGACGCTGCGAGAGCCTGACGAAGCGCTCGCAGTGATCGTCGTCCCGGAAGGTGATCCTGTAGGTCCGAACACGTGGTGGCATAGTCTCGGTGGTGGCGGCTAGGTGTGAGGTGATGGGTGTAGTGGTGGTGGGGATAGTAGTGGTAGTGGTGGGGATGGTGCTGGTGGTAGTGGGGATGGTGCTGGTGGTGATAAGTGCTATAGTGGTGGTGGGGATAGTGGTAGTAGTGGTGAGTGCGGTGGTGGTGGTGGTGAGGCGAGTGCGACGTGTGGGTCGGGAAGAGGAGGCCCCAGGTGTCGGCCTCTTCCCAAGAATGGGAGGGGTGGTGGCTCCTCGCGTGCGGACCATCGTAGCGATGTCAATATGATGTGTCGGTATAGAAATAGAATAAGGAAAGAGTGTACCGATTGAGTGAGTGATGCGAAAATATCCCCCAAGCTAGTCCCGGTAGTGGCCTCTGACGTAGGTAAGTCGTACCTGAAATAGAAACAATAAAAACGTCAGAAAAATAGATTAAAAATAGAGGGACATGCTGATTTGGGGTGCTCGACCGAGCAATGGTATTGCTCGGTCCGAGCAATGATGCTCGATGGGAAATTATTGACCGAGTACTAGAGTGCGCAGTCTGATGGTGCCGAGTAGGGGATGGCTGCTCGATCGAGCACCATGAGTGCTCGATCGAGCAGTGGGATCGGGCCTAGGGCACCGGTGTTGCTGGGCGATCGGGAATGGGGGCACGATGAGAAGGGGGCAGAGGGGAGGGGGGAATTGATGGGGGAGCGGGGGTTTGAGTTGGGCGGAGCCGTCGGCGGCGGCTGCCGTTGAATAGAAAATAGGGGAACGGTGGGAGGTGGAGAGATAGAGAGAAAGAGAGAGAGGGGTGGGCAGACCGGAGATGGAGCGGTCGGAGGGGCGGCGCAGTCGGCGGTGGAGGCGGAGGACGACGGTAATGAGGAGATCGAGTAGGGGTTGGGAGTGGGGTGCTCGGGCTAACTTACGGTAAAATAGATCTTAGGTAATTTTAGGGCACTTAAGGTGAAAATAAAAAAGAGTTGGGTTAAAACCCCAACTCGTTTGGGAGTAGGGCCCAAGATAAATACGGTAAACTGACTCGGTCGAGTAGTGAAGCTGCTCGGTTGAGTCGGACACGCTGAAGAAATAAATTAAAATTGAGTTGTAGAGACTCCCTCGCATGCTTGATCGAGCAGTTTGTTGCTTCGGTGAGAAGATCATCACTCGGACCGAGCAGGATATGCTCGGTCCGTTCAAACAGAGTGTTGTTTTCTCCAATTCTCCGAGAGCCTGCGCTGCTCGACCGAGCAGCTGTCTGCTAGGACCGAGCAAAAGCTGCTCGGGCTGTGTAGACAGAGTGATGATTTTGCTCTTAATTCTCGTTCCTGCGTTGCTCGACCGAGCAGTGTAGCTGCTCGACCGAGCAGTGTAGCTGCTCAGTCGAGTCACCTGTGTCTTCTTTTTCCTCCCTTTTCTTTCGTTTCCTCCTCAAATTTGGTGCTCTCCTCCAGCTTCCTTCCGTTTAGAATGTCGATTTGCATGCCCCCTCATGTTCAACCTGTAAGGAGGAAGAACTCATCAAATTTTTGTAGTTTTAGGGTTTTATGGGAAATAAACATTTTGTTTGGTTTTTTCCAAATAAATGAAGTGAAAATAAGAAATTGAAAAAGAAAATCCGAAATCTAAGAGATTGGGTTGCCTCCCAATAAGCGCTCATTTTTAGTCATGAGCTCGACTCCCTTTGATTCATCGATAGTCGTTTGGTGCACGTGGAATTCATGCGTCGTTCTTTCCGATAACACAATCTGGCTGTATTTGGTATCCGCCTACTTCAAGCTTCTCCCTCGAGTAGCCTATGGCCTCCGGTTCTTCATGATTCGGGGAATGATTCAAAATATCTTCATCCAACACTCGGATGTAGGCGGCGACCGCTTTGTGGTAGGTTGGGTCGCCGTTATCGTCAATTCCTGTTCTCACGGGGTCCTTCATGAACCCCTCAAATGTGAAGTCTTCTACAGATTCATCTTCCAGGAACTCCAAATAGCTGGCTCCTTCCTCACGAACGTATTCCTTCATTGGCTTCTGCAACCTGAACTCAGCTTCGATATTCCCCACGTTCAGCGAGAGAGTCCCTTCTCGGATATCAATCAAAACACCGGCCGTTGCCATGAAGGGGCGGCCAAGTATAAGTTGGGAGCTCGGGCATGTTCATTATGACGAAGTTAACGGGAACACATAACCCAGGGGGTATCTAGAGAATGATATCCCTGGCTATGCCCACTGGGTAAGTGATTGAATGATCCGCAAGCTAGATGGACATATTCGTCGGCTCTAGTTTGCTTTCGGTCTGCAATCTCTCAAATATAGAGGGGGCATCAAACTGATGCTTGCCCCTAAATCAATCAGAGCTTGGTTGATGGGCATCCCCCCGATGGATCATGGAACGGTGAAACTCCCTGGATCTGGTAGCTTCCGGGGGAGATGATTCTTTATAACGGAGGTAGAGTCCTCCATGAGCTTTATCTCTTCAGGCTTCCTCTTTCCCGTGATCAGATCTTTTAAAAACTTGGCATAGATGGGGATCTCCATAATAGCATCCATGGACGAGATATTCAACTGGATTAGCTTCAGTAACTCTGTGAATTTGGAGTATTTCTTCTCCATCTTAGCCAGGGCTAGCCTCCGTGGATATGGCGGGGGAGGTCGGCTAGCTTTGTTCTTTGTAGCATCAACAGGAGGCGGCGTTGTAGTAGGTGTGTTGGATGGTGGATCTGCCTTCTCCTCACTATTCGTAGGCTCTTCAGTAGCCTCTTCTTTATCACCGTCATCAACCGCTTCTGTAACAATGACTCTCTCCTTGTTCAAAACCGGGATCATGATGGGGTTAGTCGCCCGTCCTCCACGTGTGGTGACCGAAACCACAGCATTCACTTGGGCCCTTGGGTTTGGCTCTGGTTGCGAGGGCAACCTCCCTTGGTTTTTAGAAGCCGTGACATCTGACCCCTCAATTCATCTAGTGAAGTATTTATGCTCTTGAATTGGGTGGAAGTATCCTGGTTGAACCGGGCTTGACCACTCATAAAGGTCTCCAATGTGGCCTCCAGATTGGACCGAGTCTGATTTGGCGCATAGCCCTGTTGAGGCGACCGATTGAATTGATAACCTGGCGACCGATAAGGCCCAGCTGGCCTAAATCCGCACTGTTGCTGGCTCTGTGGCTGCCCATGTTGTTGCTGAGGAGGGGGTGACGGTCTCTGAAATTATGGAGGTTACAGCCCTCCACTTGGATTCCCATAAGAGAATCACGGATGATTCCGAGCAGCCGGGTGTTGCCATTGATTTCGTCCCTTTCCTTGGACATACTGCACAGACTCTGATAATTCGGCACCATCATAATGTGCCTCACTAGGAATATAACCCTGCTTTGCATAATCCTCTACAGGATGATAAGTAGATGTGTTGGGTGATGCATGGATGGAATCCAGGCGCTGTTCAATTCTGGCCACCTGTTTGTATAAGGTCTCGATGTGAGAGTCCAGATGGCTGATAGCTTTGACCTCTGGGGTCCGGGTCACAATGGTTCTTTCTTCACTCCATTGCTGATTGTTGGCTGCCATATGCTCCAGCAAGTCTATAGCTTCTTTAGGAGACTGTCGAGTAAGGCGCCTTGCGCCGCATCATCTATTATCGTCTTGGTGATGGACTGCAACCTGTTGTAAAAACTCTTCACCAAATCCCAAGGCTGGATCTCGTGGTGAGGACATTGATGCTGGAGGTCCTTGAATCTCTCCCAGGCCTTATAAAGGGATTCTTGTGGGAGCTGTTTGAAATTCGAGATTGCTCCCCGGATCCGCACCGTCTTCGAGGGTGGATAGAATTTATCCACGAAGGTGAGTGCTAGCTTCTCCCATGTGGTGAATGATTGGGAGGATGGGACCGTAGCCAGTAGGAGGCTTTATCCCTTAGAGTTAATGGGAAAAGCTGCAGCTTGACAGCATCATCACTCACATCTTTTGCCTTGAAAATGTCACACTTTGCAAGAAAAGTATCGATGCGGTGGTTGGGGTTCTCATGAGGATGCTCGTGAAAGGGATCATGTTGCATCAAATTAATGAGCCATGTCTTCAGCTCGAAGCTCATCGCCGCCAGTTGCGGTCTAAGGATAGATGAGTTTTTCGAAAAGTCGGCTTCATATGGTCCCTGATGGACCGATGCAAGGAGGAGGAGTATTGTTGTCTGCCATCTGGGCAGAGGGAGATGGATTCCTACTTGAGGCCCTCAAGGCCCTTGTTGTTTGCTCGATCTCGGGATCAAATAATAATTCTCTAGTAGATGCCCCAAAACGAGTGTTCATGCACCAAAACAACTAGACAAATACTATCAGTGGCATGGTAATAAATAGAAGAATAAAAATGATGGAGAGATAAGGGATGATTAGAGTTGCTAGCAAACTTCTCAAAGTAAAAATAAACTGAGATAACACTATTACCGTTCCCGACAGCGGCATCAAAAACTTGACGCACCCGAAACCTACACCGAGGTTCCACCCGGCGGTGTCACGATCGCCAGGCGTGGTATGGTCCCTAGGTGTCAGTTTCGGGCTCTATCCGCAAGCGGACAATGTCAAATTGTAGTATAAAAGATATCGAATCTCATAGGGACGGTGATAGTTATTTGGGGTCTCAGCTTACTTTTATATCTCGAAGTGAGATAGCTATCGGGTTGAGAGAATTGGGTTTGGTATCGTTGATGATTTAATAATAAAAAGGACTAGGGCGTTAGGGATCACCGCTAAGACCGTCGGGGATCGACGTTGGAATAAGATCCTTACGTTGCATTAGGGTTAGGGGATTAATCTCCCAATTCTTACCACTCTCGTGGGTTAGAATTATGAGGTATTTCGGTGGCTCTCGTTGACGCAATAGCGGTAGCCGTCAACGTAGCGATATAGTTCGTCGATGGATCCCCTCAAGGCACGAGCCGGGCATGGTCACGAGCCTTAATTAGATCCACCGATTTCCTTATTCGAATCCTAAGGATACCCTTAAGCACATCAATTCCACAGACCGTGGGCATGATCTCAGTATGGGTTATCCTAGGGATTCGGTAGGATCTACCGAAATACTCCCATTTTATCCCCAATTCAACCTAGGGATCCGGATCTACATCTCCCCCTAGGGTCTTAGGGCTAACCCATCAACCCTAGAAAAGTCTACTCACTCATGACGTTATTGATGAATAAATATACAATTTTTAAGAGAGAAAACATCATGGCAACTTGATAGAAAATAGGTTGAGAAACTTACAACGAATAATAGATCTCAAAGAAAGAACAAGATTCCAAGAACGCGAGAATAGCAAAATAATCTTCCAAAAATCCAATCCAATAATCGTCAATAGTATAATTTTGATCTAACAAATTTTTCCCTAATCTCCCTCTCCAAAAACTATTCAAAAAAACTAAAAATGAGTCGCCCTTAACGATGTCGCAGATCCCCGGCCTTCACTCACTTCAGCGCGCAACAGCCGCTCAAAATTCTTTCCAAAAATGGCCTTCAGCATCGTTGACCGAGTGGGTGAATCGGTCGAGCAGTGGGTTGCTCGGTCGGTCGCTCGGTTCGAGCAGATGTACTGCTCGACCGAGCATGACAGGAAATCACACTCCTCCAAAATCTTTACTCTGTCTACGCGGGCCGAGTTAGCTTTGTGCGGTTCGAGCAGACAGCTGACTCGGTCGCTGAAGAAGCTGCTCGGGCCGTGCACGGATTAGTCGGGCTTCGGAATGAAAGGCTGCTCGACCGAGCACTATGAGTGCTCGGTCCGAGCAGGCTGCGTATCAGCACTCTTCTTGATTTTGCATCTGCTCGACCGAGCAGCTGCTCTGCTCGGTCAAGTCGCCTGGGAAGCTCTTCCTGGGAGCTGCTGAAGCTCTTCCTCTCCTCTTTCTCTCTGCTCCACTCCTCTCATGGCTCCCAAAACACGGTGAACTCATGTAGAGCTTCGCCGACGAGCTCACGGGTGTGTCAGATGTGTCCATACCCGGACGGGTCCCAAATCGCTCCAGAATCCTTGAAAACTCATAAAATACTACGAAACTCGAATATAACGTCAGAAATACGATATCGTAGGAAACTAGGATTTGGATGCGAAAATGGCATGGAATGCGATGTCATGATGCTATGAAAAAGGGTGTAAAATATGGACACATCAGTTCGTGGGGAGACCGATACACCAATCCACAGGCCAATCTGTGGAGGAGAAATATGAGGTGGAAGACAAGGTCGTAGGAGGAAGAATACCTGAGTGTAGAGTATTCAGAATTTGGTCCCTTCGTCTTTCGATCTTCGGGTCTTTTGTAGTGGTTGAACTGCCCACGTCCCCCTCATCCTCCCCCTCTTTTCGCCACTCATGCGCACCGCCTTGATGGTCCCTTGATGGGCCATGAAGGCAAACGTAATGTGGATTAAGGCGAGCGAAATCCGGGGAGCGGTTTCCCTAACTGTCGAAGGTTTTGGGCCAGCATCATCAGACACACTTGCAGGGCCTCTAGGCTAGGGCCTAATCTTTCCCCGGCCCATTGGCTTAGCCCGTTCCGCCTTGGCCCGTTCAGGAGGGTTGTATCAAGTAGAATACATATATACGTCAAAACAGTGCATGACATCCTACCCACCTTAAAATAAAGTCCGTCCTCGGACTTTCTAGGCTAGGGTCAAGCCTAGGGATGGATAGTCCTAGGCACTAAGGGTCACCATATATATACTACAACATAATACAAGACTGACGGGTTTTCTGGGTCCTTATGGCTATAAAATCGAAGCCTGGCCTAAGTCGGACGGACGACGAAAACATAAAAGCAACAGAAAAACAACTTAAAACTATTTTAAGTCTGGCCCTAAAGAGGTAAACCCTATCCAGAATCTCTACTATCACGGAGTTGGGTCTAACCAACCCCTAAAGATAGACCTATCAACATATTTGCAATTATAAACGCATGTTAATAAACTACATACCTTTCACTTCGTTTTTGCAGAATACGAAGCGTCGTTTTCAGCAACATTTCTTTGACTCCGAAGCGTTGCCCCGAGCCGCTTCTCCCAAGCCAAACCGCGTCCCGAGCTAAACCATGTTCCAAGCCAAACCGCATCCCGAACCGCACCATGTCCTGAGGCGAGTAACACCCTTGTCGCCGAGCCAACCACATATCGAAGAAAGTTTCACCTTTAGTGGATCTTTCGTCAAGACTTCGGATCCGATCCGAACTCCTTTGTATCCTTGCTAGATCCTGATCAGAACTCCTTCGTAGCTTTGCTAGAGCCCGATCAGAAACAAGGAAGAATTTAGGGAGAAGTGGAAATATTAATTTAAGTTTAGATCCGAGCTTGCTCACATTTTAATGGAGCTACTCAGATCTGGAGCTTGGTGCAAGTTTCAAGGAGGTGGGTAGGCCCCTATTTATATAGGCGGCTGACCGCTCTTCTTTCTCAATTACCGTTGTGGGACTAAACTTTTTGGAGAAGAAAAATCAATTTAGTTTACTTTACACGAAGGCCAAACTTTGACGAATTTTCTATCCCTCGCATTTGAGCTCCAAGAACGATGTCATATATCGTTGCGAAGAGGGTTGAATGGTGAATGCGTAGGAAAAAATGGTGCGTCATTTCGAGTTCATTTGACCCCTCAAACGAGACTCTAACAATAGCCAAAAACATGTTTTTCGCAAAAAATAAGTCGCCGCTAAAAAAATCTGCACATAGGGTTCAAAACCCTATGTGTGGGGCCCACGGGGTGGGCCCCACAGCCCAAAAACTACGCGTGGGCACGTGTTGAGCTGACAGCCCCATCCGCACGAAGCGGGCATCCCCCGCCTGCATCTAAGCAGGCAGGCCTAGCCCGTAGAAAAGGGCGTCCATCCCCGTGTCTACACAGGCGCAGATTCCTGTTGTCGGGTCAGGTGCGCCCAACCCGCTAAGGTCGCACGCCCGACCCGTAATGCCCTATAAGGGCCTTTGGCTCGTTTTGGCTCTATCTTTCGTGTTTGGAGTCCGTTTTGGATCCGGTTCAAACCTAGGTTTAGACCGGGACTTTCCCGTCATCCAGGTACACATCTCATGTGTCCATTCTATATAAAATAGGCTCGTCAACACTTTACGACACAATCAAAACCTTTTGCATCATATGCAATATTCCCACATCATATTCCCACATCCTTAATATTCCAAAACTTATATCGCAAACTATTTGCGATACATTAAATTCCCATTTGATATTAAAATCCATTTGCAGCAAATACAAATGAACTGAGGGCATACAACCCTCAACATCTCCCACTTTCACTCAGGATCATTTATCCCGAATTCAGAAGTTAATTGCAACCTCTTTGCAGTTTTATTTTTCTTTCATTAAATGCATTTTCTCCCTTATCCTACATTTTACTTGACGAAGGTCTCACTCTGTGTGAGACCCTACAGCTTGACCCTACTACAGGTGGGGCTCGAAATCCCAGATGGTAGTAACCACGAGCAGCAGGTGTCATCCCTGTTTCGGTATCATAATTATGTGGTTAACTCATCGACATGAGTATTGTCGGGACCACCCTGACTATGTCTGTGACGAATACCGCAGTTTTAGTCCCTTTGTCATAACTATGCCGCTAAGTCAAGACTAGGGTATGGTCAACTGTCAACCCCAATAGCTCGAAGTCGGTTAGTCTCATCGATCTTAAGTCAAACAACGTTGGACCTCTTCCAACATACTTTGGCCAGAGTTTTTACTGAAGATCAAACTAACACATGCGACACTAACTCCCCTTGACCAGGAGAGACGAATCCTATCTTGGTCATTACTCTCCTCGCACGCTTCAGGTGTCACCCAACCAAAGACATTTCAACGGGGCTTGTCCCGAGGCTAGATCATAGATCTAAGTGACACCATTTACATACAGGTTCATACAATGATCTCAAGTCTAATGATCAACTTGCCTATCATCACCTAGAGTTATTACTGACAGATTACTCAATGTTAACCATATGATAACTCTCGATGGGTCTTTCAGTGAACTCTGCTGAGTATTGGACTTCTCCCTACTTGGTGTTAATGATGAGCAAACATAAATACTTGTGACTAATCCCCTATTTTGCAGTTAATCCATTGCCTAAGCTAATTATGAGGATCTACTTACAATGGATGACACTCAAAGTTCTTGAAGGCAAATTACATGGATTGGATGATCGTAGATGTTGATTGAAGCTCCGTGAAGACTTCAAGCTCATACGATGGAAAGAAGAGATTATTCGTCAAATGTAATTTTTTTATCTCTTCTAGTATGTAGCTTAGAAGTAGAACTTTGATGGAGCACTCACGCACATCTACATTCGGTCGTAGGACATCATTAGATCAATTGTCCTTTGACCCCAATTCATTTGTTTATTGATTGTGCAATGATTGTTTATAACATTCGACTGCTTAACACTTTACAGTCGTCTGTCTCAAAAACAGTCGACTGTGTTTTGTTCGACAGTCGCCTGTTATGCACGGACTTTTACAATATAGTTTTGGGCCTTCTCTGATTATTTCGCACAGTCTACTGATGAACGATTCACAGGCGCCTGTCCAAGTGACAGTCGACTGTGTTTTGTAAATCAGTCGCCTATCTATCCTTTGCCCAAACTTTGTTTGATCTGATGTTTACGGCCAGTCGACTCCTGTTGAATATACAGTCGACTGTACCTTGGATTAGTCGACTGTGTATGCTGCAACAGTCGTCTGTCTGTGAGCCAACTTATTGACTCTGCTCTCTGGAAATTCTCAGGGTATTTGACAGTCGTCTGTAGAAGGATTTACAGTCGCCAGTCGACTGTCCAACGGCTAAATAATTCCCAACGGCTATAATTTGAGCCATGACAGTCGACTGATGAAGACTACACAGTTGACTGTATACAGGACATGTGCATGTAAATCCTGCAGCAGGCGACTGCTGCAGGGGATAGAATAAAACAGAGAGATGCAACTTATGCACTGTTTGACGACAAGCGACTGATGGCCAGTATACATGCGACTGTCAAATGGATAGGTGACTGTAAAAACTGCAACAGTCGACTGACTTGCAAATTGGGATGAAGCCCAAACAATGCAAGTTGCGCACAGTCGACTGTAGAACATTTCACAGGCGACTGTTGGAAGACATGCGACTGTAAATTGACCGTTAGTCGTCTGTTCTAAAAGCTCAAGTATGAGTGAATAAAATGTTGTCTTGAGCAATGTACAACGGTCGACTGTAGAAAGCTCGACAGGCGACTGAAATCACCCGGTCGACTGTAAAACCTTCATCATGCGACTGTTGGAGAGCCAGAGACTCCAATTGAGTCTTTGGGAAAGATGAACCTCTTGAGTTGGATTCTATGATAATCCTAAGGCTCACTAAGATGGTTAAATGCATATGCATGAATGAGTAGACCATCTATCAAGGCATTACATTAAACCTAGACTCAAAAAGAGAAAAGCAATAAATGAAATATTACATGGATTACATTGCTTTCCTTAGAGTCTATGGCTTCAATCTTGATGCCTTGATGCTCCCCATCATCTCCAAGCTTTGGCACCCCTTGAGTCCAAGCTTTAGCCCTTCTCCTCTTGATATTCATCCTTACATCAAGTGTTTAGTCTCCAAAAATGATATTATTGAAATGTTAACTATGCGACTAAAACAAGAGAGTCATTAGCAAAAACATTTGTGATCATCAACAAAATAACATTGGTATGAAACACCAATACTCAACACATGTTATCTTTAACATTATTCATAGACACATAGACAATACACCGTCAGGGGAAGAGTTACTTAAAATCACGACGAAGGTCTCCCAACTATCAGGTAACAACCCCAAAAGCAACAATGCTTCACACACACCCCTCCCCCCCCTCCGGAGGCACGGGCGGAGGGGGGGGGGAGGGGGGGGGGGGGCGCTGTGCATTTGAATGGCCCCTCCAACGGGAGGGTCGCAAGGGAGGACCACCCCCAGTCATCCGAAGGGCCCCTTCGACGGGAGGGTCGCAAGGGAGGACCACTCCCGACTGGGGGGTGGCTCTGCGGCAAGCCCCCACCCCTCCCTCCTTCGCAGGGGGGTGGGCGTCGTGAAAGACCCTCACCACTCGGGGGGGGGGGGGTCCGAAGCAAGGTCCCCCGACCGGGGGGACCCGATTAACGATCCCCCCTTCGGTGGGTGCCGTTAAAGACTCCCCCTTCGAGGGGTGTCTCGGATCAAGGTCCCCCTTCAGGGAGAGTGGGGGTTTGGGGATGAAGCCGGGACGGAGAACCGCTTCAGGCGGTGGATGATTTTGTTTTTGATTTGTTATGTAATTCAAAAAGATATACAATGAATATGTATGATCTAATTTGGTCAATGTAATTTGATCTAAACACAATGAGCGGCTAGTTATAGAGACATGAAAGACCACTTCAACTATGTTTAGATCTAGGAGTTTTAGTATTTACCTCTAGATCCGTTAGATCTAGGGAAGATTGCAGAGCGAAAAATCCGCCGAAAATAATCCCGCTCCTTGAGGACGTAGGAAAATCAATGGCTATGCAAACAATCAAACTCATGTTGTTGCTAACGATCCAACAACAGATATAAGATTCATTCGCCTTTTTTGTTTATTGGAAAGAATTTTTCTAGTGAAAAATTTCTAGAGGCAATCGTGCATGATAACGGGTTGAGAGTTGGAAGAACTAGCTAATGGTCTAAGCCATAGCCATATTTATATTAATTCATATATGTGTACATCATCTAGAACCCAAGGAACACCCACTACTAAGTGGATGTAATGATGGATGGTTAGTGGATGGAGACTAAAGATCTCTCCCATTCATAACAGTATATAAATTCTTCAAATCCTTTTATAGGATTCCTCCGAGGTATTTTGGGAAGTCCACTCGAATGATGGGATGGTCAATTTTGGGCTCCAATGATGAGCCGGCCATGTCCGAGCCTTTTGTTTGCTGGGCTGCTCATGGACCGTCCTCATGGACCGTCCGTGGGCTCTGTGGGCCTTTTACGTCACTTATTATACACACTTATTATACACATTGACATGTGATAAGAATTGTTCCCTACCTTTTAACTTAACAGTAGGTACGAGAACACATCATCATCTCTAGAATTAGTGATAGATTTATAGGGATGATGTGACATGTTCAATTGGAAGCCGAATCGGGCTTTGGACATGCCCATTCTCATCCCTACTTAACACATGCATCGAAAAGTTGTACAGAGTCCGCTCCGACTGTGAACTAGACAGATGGAAAGAGTGGGTTTGCATAAGGTGAAACACAATCATACTTTGCTGGGTCCGAATTTGTAGGCATAAGCTTTTACAAGAATGTTAATGGGTGCTTATGCCCCTGGAATTTTTAGGATTTTGTGAGGCCATAACTCTGAAATCCCAATTTTGGTAGATTGAGACTTTGTTTGACTGGTAACAATTTGCATCCTGCTTCGTCTGTGATGATTTGGAGGCCACATTCATGGCACAAGCACTCCAATTCCATCTCCTGCAATATGAATCTATAGATTTTAAAACCGAATGCAGCAAACATAAATCATGTCTTATAACATAAAAAGATGCCGAGAAGGTACCTTAATCATCAGAATACGAGACAGGTGTGCCAGCGGGTAAGGGTGAAGCTTGTATCCACTGTAATTGATATATGATATTGCCCGTGCACGAACCTTCAAAACAAGACACCGTGCAACATTTAGTGACTGCAGAAAACAGATCTTGAGTACACATCATTCACCAACACATGGCCATGAGAGAAAAAAGAAGAATGTTTGATAGAAAGGGTTGTTAAAAAGCAAATGGGAAAACATCTGAACAAAAGCAGAAAGATGTATATCATTGCTGCCCAAGCTTGCACTCATTAAAATGGAATGGAATATTGAAGAACTATTCTACGTTAACAAAGGAAATCCAAGCTTGTAGAACATGCATAAAATTGTGAATGTTGCGAGTTATTATGCTTCGAAGAGTATCATTTTTAAATGTAATAAAATATGTAACATTTTACTTGATCAAGCAGGTTGTCCAAATCATTAGAGCCTTTCTTCGGTGTACAAATTAGTTTGAACGTGGAGCAGTGGCAATATCTTAATTTCTAAACGTATCTAAAACCTACTTGGAAGATACTTTGATCAGGTATTGTGATGTGTTGTCTTTAGTTGGTAAACCCATGCGTTCATGGTTAACGAAAAATCAAGGTAGACAGAGATTTGCCAACTGAAAAACACTGGTACATTATGATCAACCCTTATTTAACTTTCAATACGCAACATAGCTTTTCTAATTGAAATGAAGATTTACTCATGACAAATCTTATTTAACTCTGAGCATATGTTCTCATAAAGAAAGTGGTACACGACTCTTATTTAACTATGATCGAACCTTATTTAACTTTCTATACACAACATAGCTTTTCTGATTGAAATGAAGATTTACTCTTGATAAACCTTATTTTAATTAACTCGTAGCATAGGTTCTCATAAAGTAAGTGAACACAGGTTCAGTACTTAGAAAATCGGTTTAAAATGTTTACGCTATTCTTTGTCTAACTGCAGACATGTTCTTTTAGAAATTATATGGCACTACAATGCTTTTGATGTAGTGAATCAAACTGCAATTAATAAATTAATTCTCACCTTTTTTTTCAAATGAAAAATGCATGTATATTTGTTTTGTACTAGGATGAGTAAGCCCAAAAGTTCCAACAGAATCAGTAGTTACCTTCTGCCAGAAAAATTACATTTTGTAATTCTTTTGAAATTGGTAAGTCCATTTAACGAACTAAGCTTTATACCTCAGTCTGCCAAGCTATCTTAAATGGACCACCACCCGTTGAAGTACAGAAGACCAAAAAGGGAGGAGGGGGAGGGGGGGGGGGGGGGGGGGGGGGGGGGGGGGGGGAGGAGATGATGGAGAAAACAAGTAAATCAAAAGTTGAATCTCCAAACCAACTACTTGTACCTTTGTTTCTATGATGGTTAAAATCAAAATGCTAACAGTAAAAAGGAGGAGATCCAGAAAGCTACCAAAAGCATTGTGCTTTGCAATGAGTCAATGACCTAGGAATCTCAACACTAACTAAATAAGTGAACTGTATAAAAACTGACTTGCAACTGTTTTTAGAACGTTAAAATGGCATGATACCTTCATCCCCAATTCTAATATATTAAATGATCGATATACTAACTGAAGTAACAAAGGAAACGGTTGATATATTTATTTAATTTGATTCAAAAACTCAAGGTAATGTCTTTTATTGCGTTTTATAGGCTTTGGTCTAAACTCCATTTTTCCTATTTTTTTTTCAATTTATAAAAATTTGGTTTTTATCTAGATTTTTTGGTTCTATGATTTACTATCAAGGTCTGAGATCTTGGTTTTAATAGCTGTATCAGTCAATGGATTGCCAATGGATTGTAGTATCGGTTGTATCAGAAATCATTAGGTGATACTCATTGGAAGTATCAAACTGTGGTGCAAGTTTCCTTCTCTCATGCAAGGCATTCATCGAATGTAGTGTCATCTTCAATAAGTGCTTCATCTATCCATGGAGTATTTATACCATCTAAGAAATTGTCCTCTATTTTGCCAACAAACTCTATGAACCGGTTTTTTACCTGAAAGATAAACCACCCCAACTTCAATTTTCTATCATTTCAGATAGTCGATTATTAGCCATATAATATAATCAAAATGAGCTGATGATATACATATCAGTGAAACTTGACTTTTGCCTGAATCCAACAAGGACGAGTTTGTTCATATCACACCAATAAATTCAATCCAAAAAGTCCTTTCTTAATATTTTTCAGACCTTTATTTTGGAGGGAGGCAGAGTATCAACTTTTACCACATCAAATGGTGAATCTGATACGATCCGCCTAAATCAAGAGAACAAATTCAGATTTGTTAATATTTGTTAAAAGAAAGAAAAGAAATTTAGTAGCGGAATTTATTGATTGCTAGAATAGAAAATAGATTGATCCTTTTCTGGAGTGGATCCCTCCCTAACTTGTGTTGATGGAACAAGTTTAATCCCCCAAATGGATTCACGAAGAACCCTAGCAACAATCTTCTCTAATCAAATGTTCGATAACCCAAAACTAGGGCCGGCTCGTAGGCCTTAACCCTCTCCTAATCAACTTAATAATGAAAGTCTAATATGCCCTTATAATTACTTAAGCCACTACCAAATAGATGAGCCATGAGTAATAAGTCACCCATCTGGTCAAGTAGGGTTTGGACCCAAGCGTTGACCCGTGCCCCCCTACCGCGCGCTGCCCCCGCCTCTCATAGACCCGAACCGCATCATTACTCACACCCAAAAGACGAACCTTGTTCTCAAGGTTGAAGTCTGGAAACTGCGTCGAGATAGTATCATATGGCTCCCAAGTCACCTCATGGTCCGGTAGTACCTGCCAGCGCATCATCACCTCATTGTCTTGTTCTCTCCGACGTCGGACCTCTACGATGTCATGTGGCTCCAACAACACTTCGGAATCTACTGTCAGGGTGGGTGGTAAGGTAGGTGATGCCCTGTGATCCTATAAAGCTCACCTCAACTGTGACACATGTAACACCGGATGCAATGTAGATCCTGGGGGAAGCTTTAACTTGTATGCTACCGTGCCATTCTTCGCCTCGATCTCATAAGGTCCATAAAAACGAGCGGCAAGCTTTTCATTCCGGCGCCTAGCCAGACTTCTGCCTATACAGTCTCAACTTTAGGTAGACATAATCTCCAACCTTGAAATGTACCTCCCTGCGATGACCATCTGCCTTCGCCTTCATGATCTATTGCGCCTTAGTGAAGTGCCTCTTCAACCCCTCCAAGATCCCATCCCGCTCGCCCAAGTACTGCTCCAGCTGAGAAACTGGTGATGTTCCTCCGTTGTAGTGAATCAATGATGGGGATCTCTGCCGTAAAGAATCCGAAAGGGGGTAGTCTGTGCGTCGAGTGATAAGAAGTGTTGTACCAGTACTCCGCCCAAGCCAACCATCTGCTCCACTGCCGAGGACAATCCGAAGCGAAACAGCAGAGATAAGTCTCGACACTCCTGTTGACTACCTTTGTCTGACCATCTGTCTAGGGGTGATAGGCCGTACTCCTTCCCAGAACTGTCACATGCACTCTAAAAAGTTCCTTTCAGAACTGGTTCATGAAAACCGTGTCCATATCCGACACAATAGAAGTGGGAAACCCATGTAAGCGGACCACTTCCCGCATGAAAACTGTCGCCACTGTCACTGATGTATATGGATGGCGGAGAGAGATGAAGTGGTCATACTTGCTCAGACGATCCACTACTACCAAAATCACTGTATACCCCTCAGACTTCGGAAGCCCATCTATGAAGTCCATGTTGATGCCCTCACATACCTGCTCAGGAAGTGTTAAAGGCTGGAGTAGCCCTGTCGGAGCCATATCGAGGTACTTGTAACGTTGACAGACGTCACAACCGGCTACCATCCGTGCGACATCATTCTTCATCCCCGGCCAGTAAAGCTCTCTAGACATCCTCATGTATGTCTGCTAAATACCTGAATGTCCCCATATCGTGCTCCCATGAAACTCCTTAAAAATCAACGGAATATGAACCGACGACCGGGGTATCACCAAACGCCCCTGGAATAGCAATCTATGCCCACTCAACGAAAATCTTGGGTGCTCTTATGTCCCCTGTATCAAGTCCTCTCGTATCCAAGTCAGCTCCTCGTCTGCATCTATGTCCATCCATATTGGCTCTTACTCCGACAACAGCGGCACTGATAGCGCCGAGACACACGCAACCTCTTTCCATCGTGAAAGTGCATCTCCGGCCTTGTTTTCCAACCCTGGGCAATACTGTATCTTAAAATTGTAATCAACAAGTTTGGATAACCACTTCTGATGATCTCCGGTGATAATCCTCTGCTCCAAAAGGTACTTCAAGCTCGCTGGTCCGTGCGAAATACGAACTGCCGCCCCAAGAGGTAAGGTCGATACTTCTGTATAGCCAAGACTATCGCCATCAACTCCCGCTCATAAACTGACTTCAACGTCGCCCGACCCGAAAGAACCTGACTGAAATAAGCCACTGGTCGCTGCTCCTGCATCAGCACTGCTCATAATCCATGGCTTGAAGCGTGGGTCTATACCACAAAGGCCTTACCGAAGTCCGGCAAGGCCAGTACTGAAACTGTCATCATCGCTTGCTTTAGAGCCTCGAAAGCCTTTGTAGCCTCCTCACCACACTGGAAGCTATCCTTCTTCAACTGCTCTGTCAACTGCCAGGCAATCATGATGTACCCCTGAACGAACTTGCGGTAGTATCCTGTCAGGCCTAAGAACCACCGCAATGCCCTCATTGTCGTCGGCTGTGGCCAATCAAACATCACATCTACCTTCGCCCTGTCTGCTGCCACCCCCTCTGTCGAGACCACATAGCACAAATACTCCACCTTTGGCTGCGTGAACCGGTACTTCTTCTTGTTGGCATACAGCTGGTGGGCCTGGAGCTCCTGTAATACCGTCTCCAAGTCTCTCACGTGCTCCTCCAAAGTCAGGCTGTACACCAGAATGTCATCGAAAACACCAGCACAAACTTTCGCAGGTATGGTTGGAAGATCTTATTCATCAGTGCTTGAAAGGTAGCTAGGGCGTTCGTCAGCCCAAATGGCATGACTAGGAACTTATAGTGCCCCTCATGAGTCCTAAAGGCCGTCTTCGGGATGTCCTCCGTTCGCATCCTGATCTGGTGATAGCCTGACTTCAAATCGATTATCGAAAAGACCGCTGCGTCGTGCAGCTCATCCAAGAGCTCGTCTATGACCGATATGGAAAACTTATCAGGCACAGTTTCCTTGTTAAGAGCACAGTAGTCCACGCA
>JAULAV010002377.1:0-50000 GCA_030789695.1 Scilla litardierei
GGGGAACGGAGGTGGGCGACAGCAGCGGGGTGCGGAGCGGCTGTGGTGCGGAGCGGGGCTTCGGTCGGAGCGGGGGAACGGGGTTGTTTTCCTTGGTCGTGCGGCAGCTGATCGTCGCAACGTTGCGACGAATTGTCGCAACGTAATTTTGGGTTTTGGAAGAGGCTAGGGTTAATTTCTTACGAAAATAGGTCTTCCTAGGGGTTGTTTATATAGTGTAGGTGGGTTGACTTGGTCTAGGGCTAAATTTAATAGGATTAGAAGTTCAAAAATATTTAAAATTTAAATCTCAACTTCTCCAACTCACCCAAGGATTTGACTCGGTCCAAATGAGCTGTAAATTGGCTCAAAAATTCTTTAATACGTTTAAAACTCAAATAAATTTTATTTGGCCGAAAATAATTTAAAAATTAACTATAAAAAATATTACAAACGTTGTTAAAAATATAAAAGTGGTCAAATAAACTCCAAAAATTATAAAATAAATATCGGGGTGATCGTGATGACGAAAGTGAGCTAACTAAGAAGACGTATCTTAATTTAGACGTCGGACGACGAAACTAAAAATAGAAACGTCTCCCGTCAAAAGTGAAAATCGCCACGTCTCATCGAATAAGATTAAATTATGGAAAAACGACTCGAGAAACGTCGTTCCAAATTAGTGCCACTATTTAATACTCTTAGAGACGTTCACAACGGCATATCACACTAAAGTGTTCACAAACAAACAAAGTCTAAAACAAACACGTGCACAGCCAAAAGCACGTGCACGAACAACGTACTACGAAAAGTGGTCGTTACACCCACTTCTCCGCACACCCCCAGCCTCCCCCGACCACCCAGCCACACCCTCTTCCGAGGAGGGCGAGGACTCACCTTCTCCTGCTTTTTGATTTCACCTTGTTTGTTTTTGACTCCCCTTGCATATTTCTGCATTTCACGATCACATTTTATTTGCTAGCACTGTCATGTCTAGCTTGGGGGACGTCTATTTTGGTGTGTTGTCGTGTTTTGTTTTTTTTCTCATTTTTGTGTGTGTGCTTGTTTTTCCCCTTTTGAGTGTCGTGTCGTGTGGTTTTATTTCTATTTTCGTGTCGTTTGATTTTGATTTTGATTTTTCTTTATTTTCAGTTTCATCTCTGTGTTTTCCTCGTTCTCATTTCTTTTTGTGTCGGTGCGTATTCCCCCCATCTTCATTGCCCTCCCGTACTCACTCATATTGCATTGAGGGCAATGCAAGCTTCAGCTTGGGGGAGTCGCACTATGTGCGTCATTTGAGTCCTTCTTTTTTCGTTTTTGTGTCGTTTTCATCGTGTTTTTTATTTTTTATTTTTTCTCTTCTCTTCTTTTTATCTCTTTCTCCTAGAGATGAACCCTATGATGAATCGCCACAAAATCACACACACCTAGTATGGCATCGATAATCACATTCGCTAACACTAGGATTTCGAGTTCTCTTGCATTTCACGCATCGTGGGTCCACTTAGCTTTTTGTGAGTCGTGCATCGTGCCTAGCTGTTTGGTGTGCTTCTACTTTGTGATTTTACTTTATATACCTGTCCAGGAAAGACCCCTAGATTATCATGCTTCGATTTGAATATGTGGCATTTATTTTCTCCTGACTGCTTCTACATGCTATGTATATATATCGTGTACTTCATTTCGCATGTGTCGAGATTTCACAATTAAGGACTAGGACAACCCATTTAGCCTATGCTCTATTTAGCAAGAATAATTTCCTTTGCCCAAGTGTTTTGATTCCGACTTCTTTTTTGTTTTACTTGGTGCAAATCCCCTCGTCGTGTACCGTTCTCCCACTTGGGAGAGTACACATGTGTATAGCCAAAAACCCAAAAATCCAAAAAAAAGAGAAAAGAAAAGAAAAACCCAAAAAAAAAAAATTTCAAGTGTGAATATTTTTCCTATCTACCGAGAATAAAGGGAAGGCGAGAATTTGCACCGAGTGTTCTACTCCACATCATCTCAACCCCCATCGTTTTTGAAAACACTTGGCTTAGGAACTTTTTAGCTAGTATCTAGGCTATAGTGGCGTGATTTTCTTAACCCTAGTTGTGGAATCCCCGATGCATGATACACTTCTATTCTTATACTCTTCTCATGCATGCTTGAACTAATATTCACCGCAATTTCAAATTCGAATCGGTATTTGGGTCGTTTCCTGGGTCTGTGTATATCGAGCTTTATTACACATCGTAGATAGCGACACCGACTGCTAGCGCACGACCACACTCACTCGCGCTTCACCGCGTGGGCCCACGGCACTTATTTGGACTCGTTTTCCTAGGTTTAGTGATTTGATTTGACGTTTGCTTGCTTGGTGTGTCGTTTTTGATTTTGTTGGCTCTGACGGACGATCTAGGATATAGAGTTTTCTTTTTCTCTCTTTCTCTCTATTTTCCCCCTTCGAGCTCCTACTCTCACTCGTCTTCCTCGAGGACGAGGAAGAGTTCAGCTTGGGGGATTTTGACGTGCGTATATATTTCATATATTCACGCACGTTTCCTTTCGTGTTTTTCCGTATTTTCCGCCGTCTTTTATTCGTTTTCTCGTATTTTCTCTTTTTCTTTCACTTTTCTTTGTTTCTCCATGTTTGTAGGAGATTGCCCGCGTAGGGGACGTTTAACGACAATATCTCAAGTCCCCGGAGCAACGGAAGGAGTCACGCGTGATCCAGGGGGTCAAACGATGAAGATTACATCTTTCAGCCCCTCACCCGGTCGGTTGGTCATCTCCAACCGATCAGGTGATGCACGCGTGCACCACCCGGTCTCACCTGGAGCTCAAGTGAATGTCACCCGACCGGTTCACAGGCCGGTTCAACGGGGCCAACTCTATGTCTTTTCAAGCCAAATTCCAACCGATCGGGTGACTCTCACCCGATCGGTTCATCTGTAGCTGATGCTGAGGAGTCGAGACACGGGCACCCAACCGATCCCTTCAACCGATGGCGCCAAGATCCAACCGGTCACTCCAAGAACTCAACCGACCGGTTCATATGACCGGGTGAAAGTCCGCCGTTTTCTGTTTATTATTTGTAATGGATCACCCGATCGGTTGACTTGTCAACCGATCGGGTGATACGAGATCCTATAAATAGGACCCCTAGGGTTCCAGAAACGGGGGAGCTGTTAGTTTTTACTGTTTTCTCCTATTTGTGACGGCTGTAATTACTTTTCTATTGTAAGTTTTCGGATCTTTCTTAAACTTTAGTATTATCTTAATTGCTCTACTACCTTCGCATTCCAATCATCTGATTATGATTTTAACGGTTCATTTTCGTTTAGATCGCTTTTTAATGAATATTTATGAGTAGTTCCCAAATCTGGGATTTTGGCGGAAACCCCTTCGGGGGCTCTTCCCGATGCATCCATAGGGTTAGGAAATCGATAGGGATTAGGAATCTAACGGGTACGCGGGGTGTTTTATTGTCATCGGCGGGAAAAAGACCGCCTTTGACCGTTGGACCAAGGGGGAATAAACTTGGCGGTTGACTCCCTAGCCATAGCTCACGCCCTTAGCGTAGACGCCGAATCCTAGCACGCGGGAGCGGTAGGATGAGACGTTGGGAGTTATCGTTGCGAGCTTAGTGCTCCCAGAATCGATCAGTGTTAATGGACACGGGAGTGCCCATTGATCGAATCCAGGAAGTCCGGTGTATCATCCTGGGCACCGACCGGAATATCGGGCCCATGGGACGCCGGTACCACTTTCAGAGGCAACGTCTCACCATTAGACCCTAATTCCGATCGCCATCCTACCCGTAGGCCGTATCGGCGAGAGTCGCTCGTTAGAGTGGAAACCAAAGTCCCGGGTTTATTTTCTTATTGTTCATACCTTGCATTCCTTTCCCGTGACAACCCATCAACCGATTCGGGCTAGCTCACCCACGGGGTGATTTTGGTCCTCCTTGACATAAGCACATCCTAGCCTCCCTGTGTTCGACCCCCAAGCCACACTACAACACCGTGCGCTTGCGGTTACAAATATCTAAACCCTCACGCGGGTCCCCCGGCCATTTGCGGCTAGCAAACCGGGGGCAACGTCAGTCATGTACACTTCAAGCATCTTCACAAATTGTCCAAGCATAACCTAGTTAGAGGATTTTCGAAACTTTATTTTAATAAGAAAAGTGTTTTTGATTCATGCCAACGTGGCAATCTTTATAAATCATCATTTAAGCTTAAGAATGCAACTTCTACTTCTAGGCCTCTAGAGCTTTAACATCTAGATTTATTTGGGCCTACTAGAGTTGCATACATAGGAAATGCATTTCATGGACTTGTAGTTGTTGATGACTACTATAGGTATACTTGGGTGAAGTTTTTGAATAGCAAAAATGAGGCTCTTGAAAAATTTATTATTTTTTCTAAGAAAGTTCAAGAGATTCAAGGAATGTCCATTATCACCATTCGTAGTGATCACGGAGGTGGATTTGATAATGAGCTATTCTCTAATTTTTGTGTTGAGAACGTGATAACTCGCACATTTTCTTCCCTCATGCCCCACCACAAAATGGTGTCGTGGAAAGGAAAAATAGAACTCTCATTGAGTGTGCATACACTATGCTTAGTGATAGCAGCATTGGTTCACAATTTTGGGTGGAAGCCGTTCATACCTCGTGCCATGTACTAAATAGGATTCTTGTGAGACCTGTACGAACAAAACTTGTTATGAATTAATTTACAACAAAATTTCTCAAGTATGTTATTTCCGAGTTTTTGGTTCAAATTGTTTTATTAAGAACACACATGGTAATTTGGATAAGTTTGATTCACGTTTTGATGAAGGAATATATATCGAATACTTCGATCGTAGCAAGGCCTACCAGATATTCAATAAGAGAACCTTAAACGGTTGAAAAATCACTTCACGTTTCATTTTATGAGGATTTTGATGCTTCATTATCTTAACTTGATGAGAATGTTGAATTTTTATGTGATTCTTTGAATAATGTTAAATTAGATGATTCTATTGCAACTAACCCTACTAATGATGTAGTTGAGTTTGTTCCAAATGATATAGGGATACCCACGACATTTGCTACGGTTCCAAATCATCCACATGATCACGTGATAGGTAATACTGAAGATGGTGTCCGTATAAGGTCAAGGGTAGAGCAATTCACACATTGTGCTTTCATCTCAACAATAGAACTAAAGAACATTGATGAAGCATATGAAGATAGTTCATGGATCATGGCGATGGAAGTAGAACTCATCCAATTTGAAAGAAAAAAGTTTGGGAATTAGTTCCTCATTCGAAAGACCACAATGTCATTGGAACAAAGTGGATCTTCAAAAATAAGATTGATGAGAACGAAGTTATCATCCAGAACAAGGCAAGGTTAGTAGTACAAGGTTACCGGTAAGAAGAAGGTATAGATTTTGAAGATTCTTTTTGTAACGACCGGTTTTCATCTATGTTTTTGACTATTATATATATATTGGTTGTTCTCTCCTTTGTGTGTGTTTCCTCTGTTGGACGTTTTCTTCAGTTCTTCTGATCTTCTTCCTTGATGAGCTTCATCTTGACCGTATCTTAGAGCTAGAGTGATCCTAGAAGTCGTCGGAATCTTCCCGAAGTGCCACGCTTCAATTCGGCACTTTTCGTGCATTTTAGTTGGTTCAAGAAGGAGAACCAACCGACTAGATTGCAATCTAGTCGGTCGGCAACTCTTCAGGAACCGACTAGTTCATCTTGTATATTTCAGCTGAGTTACTGTTTACCCTTAGTCGGTTTAAGCACGTTCATCGACTGACTAGTTTCCAAACTAGTCTGTTAGAACTTGTTCTCAGACCGACTAATTCTGAGATCTTTCTGACAGCCAAGTTACTGTTTACAGTTAGTCGGTCAAAGAACGACTATCGACCGACTAGTTGCCAAACTAGTCGGTTAGAGTTTCTTCTCAGACCGACTAACTCTCAGTACTTATTGTCTATCACTTTTAGCCCTTAGTCAGTCAATGAATATTCACCGACCGACTAGTTCCTAAACTAGTTGGTTGACGGACCCTCACAGACCGACTAAATCTTTCTACCCTGTGTCGACCCTGTTCACTGTTTGCCTTTTAGTCGGTCTCAGTTGGACGACCGACTGACTAGTTCCCAAACTAGTCGGTCGACCACTCTTCACTGACCGACTAATATGCCCAGAAACCCTAGGTTAAGTTGCAGCCGCCACACCTTTTCTTTATTTAAACCCTCGATCCTTTCTATCTTTCCTTCATATTTTCTAGCCGACATTTCTTCTCCATCATCCCCCAACCTTCCTCCTACCCTTCCTCAACCTCCCGTGCTCCCTCTCACCCTCCAGCCGCCGGCCAACCCCAAAACCCCCTTCTTCCCCTGAGATCATCTCCAGCACCCTCAGCCCTTCAGCCGCAACTTCTTCCCGGGATCGCTCCTCCGCTGCCGTACTAGCTCAAATCTGACGACGGCAACCCGGAGATAGCTGGAATCCTCTTCTACCTGCAGTTTTCATTGTCGCCCTTGATTGTGGATTCTTCTTCTGCATTTACGGTTAGTGATCTACCCTAAATCAACTTGTAACCCACACTATAATTTAGAAAACCTAATAAAATGGATTGCTAGACGTTGTAGGATTCAAATACAAATCTGGATTAGAACATCAAATTCTGATTTTCTGTTTTACCATAACAGTGACCCATTCCCGTAGAATAGCGAACTCACGTCGACCGTCATCACCGGGACCAGGCAAGTGAAACTTGCCAACCTTGTTTTAGGCCATGCCTTAGGCCATTTCTTTGCTTTAGCGTGAAAGAGACTAGACCGTGAAATGATAGCGGTCTAGGCGCAATTTCAAGTTCTAGCTTGACAACGAAGCTAGAACTGCCTTTTGTCATGACATTTCATACATTTGCCTGCCACGTTTAAATTTCTCTAACGGTACACATTTTAATTGAATATCTGCCATGCATTTGCATTCTTACATGCCATTTGATTTGTATGTTGCATCGTAGCACACGCTACAAAATCCTTGTACAATCCGTGTTTCCGGCTAGGCACCTGCTATGCGGGCATAACCCTACGCCATACTTGTTAAAACACTTCCTGGCTCGTGATCCAGAAGCGAGCGTTCCATGTTCGGGGGTAAGGCCCTGGCTCGATACACATGGAGGGGTAGGGATAAACGGTCACTTGAGCGTAAGAGTTGGCCCGTACAGCCACTCTAGCAAAGGGCGGAATCTCTGTGCACGACGTGCTTACCATACTTGTACTTGTCCTTGTGAATGTATACTAGTATTCCTTGCTTCCATGCCATGCCATGTCATACTTGCTGTTTTTACTTTTTTGCTGCTCATTTTATACATATGCCATGCCATACATTCTTTAGAATTGCTAGGTTGCTTTTGCCTTCCTTTTAGTTTCCTTGCACAAAGTCTTGTAGACTTTGCTGACATGTGCCCCTTCTCTTTGGGTGTCGCATGTTAGTTGATGAGCCAGAGACTGTAGCTGGGGACGACGAGTACGTGGAGTTCGTGCCTGATTCCATAGCTGACGTTGATGTGGAGTACGAGGACACTAGTGACCAGTCCTAGTGTTCCTTCATCGTTTCTCCTTGTTAGTCTGTTGTTAGCTTGTCGGTGAGTAGCACCATTTTGTTGTTACTTTCATTGTTGGCCATGCTCGGTCTTTTCTTTTGGACTCTTTTGTTAGCCTGGTGGATTTTCTGGTTGTTGAAATATTATCTGGACTTAGAGATTCATAATTTATTATAATTGTCTCTTATATTATTCTTGTCTTTGTTCCGTGTCACATTACAGGGATCTGCGTGTTTATTCCAGACGCTTTACAGGATGGAGCCTCACAGCTCCAAGCCTGAGCGGGCCTCGTCACGCCTCGCCTCCATTTTAGGGAAGCGGGTCGTGACACTTTTGCTCAGGTAGCTAGATTAGAATATATTAGGCTATTGTTATCATTTGCATCATTCAAGAATATTATATTTTTAAATGGACATGTTGAGGAAGTTTATGTTTCACAGCTACCCGATTTCATAAATGGAAAATCACCAAATCATGTTTTAGACTCAAGAAAGCTCTTTGTGGTTTGAGACAAGCTCCTAGAGCTTCGTATTATCGATTACAGATTTTTGTTTTAGATTTGGGTTTCAAAATGGGTGAAGTTGATTCAACACTTTTCACTAAGTATTTTGATCATGACATAATGATAATTCAAGTATATGTTGATGAACTTATATTTGGTTCTACTAATTCTTCACTTTGTCAAGATTTTACTAAGTCTATGCAGGACGAATTTGAGATGAGCCACATGGGAGAGCTCACCTACTTTCTAGGACTTCAAATTCGTCAATTGGAGCAGGAATCTTCATCCACCAAACAAAGTACACGATGGAATTGATCAAGCGCTTTGGGATGTGATCCTCATCATCCAAGCATCTCCAATGTGCACAATGACACATATTGATAAAGACGAATATGGAACGGATGTTGACGTTGTCAATATTAAGGTATGATAGGTAGCTTACTCTATCTTACCGTAAGTAGACACGATATCATGTTTTTGGTATGCTCATATGCACATTATCAATCACAACCAAAACAATCACATTTGATTGCAGTCAAACCGATTTTTCGTTATTTAAACCAATCACTTGACTATGGATTATTTTATCCTAAGTCATGCACCTATGAGCTAGTTTCATATAGTGATGCCGATTTTACGGATTTAAATCTGATAGGAAAAGTACTAGTGGCACTTGTCATTTCTTAGGAAATTCCTTGTGTCTTGGTTCTACAAGAAACAAAATTTAGTATCTCTCTATAAAACCGTAGCAGAATACATTATCACAGGATTATGTTGTGCACAAGTCTTATGGATGAGACAAACACTTAAGGACTATGGTATTGATTGTGATACATGTCTAATCATGGTTGAGAACCAAAGTGCTATATGTCTTTCCAAGAACCAGGTACAACACTCCCATACCAAACACATTGATATTAGACATCATTTCATAAATTATTATGTCCTCAAGAAGGATGTATGTCTAGAGTACATCGATACCCAAAACCAAATTGCCGATATTTTCACCAAACCACTCAAGGAAGATTCCTTTGTGAGGCTTGGAGAGAATTGGGTATTATGTGTGAATCTGAACTCTAGAAGATCATTTTCCTTATGTCAAATATATTTCATCTCATGCTATGATATGCTCATGTTTAATCAAATTGTTTTTAGGTTATATATCTCACCTTTGTGTTTGGGTATTTTCCTCATGAGATATATAAGACTTTTATGCTTCTTTAGAGAATTATGTATTTGATTTGAATGGATATCATATGTGATGATTGTATATGTGATTAGCATTATTAAATGCTTAGTTAATATGTTTGCTTGTATAATTTAGCTTGAGAGACCTTATAGATTTTCTTCTAGGTTCTTTCCAAGCTATCTGATATTTGTCAGACGCCTCGTGTAGTCGAACTAGACGTCTAACGTATCAGATATATCTGTCTTTCAGATTTTTCCATCTGACCAGACATCTGATGCGGTCTTAATAGATGCCTGAACCATTGTTCAGATGCCTGGATATTGAACTTTAGACGCCTGGTAATTGTAATGTCAGTTTGTCAAGTTTTCCCGAGAGAAATCATCTTCTGACTTCACAAAATCAGACGTCTGATGCTGATATACCAGATGCTTGAATAGTTCGTCAGGCACCTTATTGGTCTGCAACAGGCACCTTATTGGTCCGCTACAGACACCTGATCATCATAACTTATGATTTACATATAATATATTCTTCAGACTAGAGGTCTGATGCTCTTGATCCAGACGATTGGTTCAGTATAATCTCATTTGTCTCTTTAATTCTCCAGACACCTGGACACTCCACACCAGACGCGTATCGAAGGATCTTTAAGCCAGAAATATCTGATCCAACGGTTGAGATTTCTCGTCCGATCGATATAAACCCCGATTCGCATAATTAGGGCTTAAGCTATCAATCTCTTCCGCTTATCCCTCCGACTGACTCTATCAAATCAACGATCGTCTGAAGTTCTCCATATGGTTAGTCCTGTCTCCAAATGGCTCCTAAGAAGCATGTAGGCAAATGAAAAGCTTTTTCTCCATCTCCTCTACACGTACCTCATCGGAATGTACCCAGGGGTAATTGATCCAAAAGGACCATTCCTCTTGTTGCATCACATCAAGTAATACTAACCAAGGATCGATCTAGAAATCAACCTTCGTCATCCACACAGCCACAATCATCTGATCAACCTCCACCTCAGCACACTGATCAGACGACACTTCCTCTTTCGATCTGCCATAACTAAGAATGTCAGACTCGGTTTGTTAATATTCTCTCTGCTAAATTTATCCCTAAGAGATACATCACCTACTCACATTTCTCTGGTCTGGTAGATGTTCTTGGGTGTGTTGGGTTATTGGAAATTTGGTGATGTTGGCCTAGTTAGCCCACTAACTAGGTCACACTTTTAATTTTGATGATGACAAACAAGTCATGTAATACTAATGTTTTTATTATGTGATTTCAGGTGTAAATGTGCAAAAGAAATTGTTTGTGCAAAAGAAAAATAATGTGTGGATTATTATGCAAAAGAAATTCAAAAAGAGTTCTACTTCAGTAACAATTATTCATGCACTATGAAGATGAAGACTTGACTAGTCAAAGATTGAAGATATGATTCAATTCAAAAGGAGTTTTATCTAATGAGGAGTCCTATCTTCAATAGGATTTGCCTAAGTCAAAGATTGAAGATTTGATTGAAGATTTAGAGATTGAATTCAAGGATAAGGATTCTAATTGAAGAGAACATACTATCTCTATAAAAGTAGAAGACCCCTCCCTTGGAGACGTATCCCTTGCATCCCATTGAGCCAAAAAATATTTAGAGATTAGACATCCTCCTCCCAAGGCCGAATTTCTCTCTTCCAAGTTTCATAGAGATCATCAAATTTGCAGGAAGAAGAGGAAGCTCAACGGACGACGCTGAAAAGTGCATAACTTTCTCCACAGAGCTCGGATTGACGAACCTTTTGCGACTGGATGACCACACCTTTATACTCTATGCAACAATGATAGTCACCCTCTACTCAATCTATAAGAAAAGTTCCAGTTTTGACGTTCCTATAGAACAGTACCTGTAGATCCAGATTTGCACAGTCAACTTCAAACGCCTATATCATTTGATCCAGACGTCAGAACGACAAACCGTTTGTGCCTATGTAACCACACTTTCATACTCTAAACAACAGTGATAGTCTTTCTTTGCTTAGTCTAAAAGAACAGATCCATATTGGCAGTTTGTACAGAACAGTCCCTGCAGATTTCAGAATTGTGCAACGTACTTTAGAGGAGCATAACTGTTGATCCAGACATCGGATCGACAAATCCTTGTGCCAACACAAACATGATCTCATGGAATACATCACGGTGATATCTCCCTGGTTTTTTTATTGCAGTATTAAATCTGTTTGAATCTGTTTTTGTGAGATTATGTTGTGAATAGCTTTACTCAAAAGCTATCATTGTGCTTAAACTTTTGAACATTATCTTGTACGTTGTGTTCACTACCCGAAAGTGTGATCCAAGTTGTTTTCTCTTTTGGTTATAAAATAGGGTGAAATCCTCATAGATTTTGGGGTCGTAGTAGAGGCAGGAAGCCACTCCGTTAAACACACTTGTGCTTGCATCTCTGATTTGTGATTGTGTGGTTTGCATTTTTTTCACTCTGCTTAAATTTCTAATTTGTTCCATACACCATATTCACCCCCTTTTAGGGTGTTTTTCAGGCGAGACACCAAACCCACTTTGTTCTATAGTGATGTGTTGCCACTTCCACTCCGGAATCGGAAGCGGTTGTAGCAACCCTGCCGTACGCTGATGCTCCGCCTTTACCTGCTGGCAAACCATGCACTTGGCTACACTCTGAGCCACACTCCTCTTCATACCATGCCACCAAAAGTTCAGGCGAAGATCCTAGTACATCTCGGTGCCACCAGGATGCACAGAATACGGCGAACTATGTGCTTCAACCAACAGCTCCTCTCTGATGTCTCCAGCTGGCACACACAACCTGGCTCCAAACCTCAGCGAGCCATCCTCATGAATCACGAAATCAGTCCGCAGACCGGCTTCCACCAGCGCCCGAATCTTCACCAACTTCGGGTCTCCAGCCTGTCCAGCCTTGATGCTATCCACGATCGTCGACTGTATATGCATACACATCAACGAAGAAGCCTCTCCAGGAAGAATGATCTCAATACCGGACTCGCAAAAATACTGCTGCAGTCTCCACTGCGAAGTCAACATCATCACCGCTGGAAGCCTACTCAGCGCATCCGAAACCGCATTCACCTTGCCAGGGTGATACTGTAGATCGATCTCATAATCCGCCATGAGCTCCAACCACCGACGCTGTCGCATGTTGAGCTCCTTCTGAGTAAAGATGTACTTCAAGCTTTTGTGATCGGTGAAGATCTTCACCTTCTCACTCAGCAGGAAGTGCCTCCAAATCTTCAGCACAAACACGACAGCAGCCAACTCCAAATCGTGTGTTGGGTAATTCTTCTCATGAGCCTTAAGCTGACGAGAAGCATACGTGACCACGTGCCCATGCTGATGCAATACGCAACCGAGACCCTTGCCAGAAGCATCATAAAATATCTCGAATCCTCCACTTCGATCAAGCACATCAAGAACGGGGGCAGTCGTCAACCTCTCCTTCAGAACACCAAAAGCCTCCACACAGTCATCAGTCCAAACAAAAGATACATCCTTCCGCGTCAATCTGGTCATCGGCTCGGCAATACAGGAGAAGTCCTTAATGAACCGCCGGTAATAACCAGCCAATCCAAGGAAACTCCGGATCTCAGACGCTGACCGCGGAACAGGCCACTCCTTGATAGCCATAATCTTCTCGGGATCCACCGAAATACCATCTACAGTCACCACATGCCCGAGAAAAGCAACTCTGTCCAGCCAAAACTCGCACTTGGAATACTTAGCATACAACCGATGCTTCCTCAAGATCTCCAACACTGTCCTCAAGTGCGACGCATGCTCCTCCTCTGACTTTGAGTAGATCAGAATGTCGTCAATAAAAATAATGATAAACTTGTCTAAAAAGTCATAGAAGATCAGATTCATCAGATTCATAAAAACTGCGAGTGCGTTGGTTACACCGAAAGGCATAACCACGAACTCGTAGTGTCCATACTTCGTCCTGAATGCTGTCTTCGGAACATCTTCCTTCCTCACCTTCAGCTGGTGATAACCACTCCTCAGATCCAACTTAGAGAATACCCTTGATCCTCCAAGCTGATCAAAAATATCATCAATACGGGGCAACTGATATCGATTCTTGACGGTCACCGCATTCAACTCCCGATAGTCCACACACATGCGACGCGAACCGTCCTTCTTCTTCACCAGCAAAACTGGTGCTCCCCACAGAGACACACTGGGATTAATGTAACCCTTCTGAAGAAGTTCGTACAGCTGCTTCCGCAATTCCTCCAATTCCGCTGGTGCCATGCGATAAGGCGCCTTCGAGATAGGCTGCGCTCCCGAAATGAGATCGATCGAAAACTTGAGAGCACGATCGGGCGGTAATCCAGACATCTCCTCGGGAAATGCATCGTCGAAGTCATGCACTACCGCAGGTCTACATTGCTCCATCTGCATAGCAATGATCTCCACCGGCTTGGCCCGAAACCTGACCGGACCAAGCGAACCGCTGCCACGGCTGAACTCGAACACCGGATGTCCAGGGATCTCGAACACCACCTTCTTCCTCCGACAATCGATCGTGGCGTAAAAACTCCCAAGCCAGTCCATCCTGAGGACGACATCATAGTTGATGATGTCGTGGACGATGAAATCAGTGTAGAGCTCATGTCCACAGACCACCAAAGGGCAAGAATTGCAACCACGATGCACCGAGACCACGCCATTCCCCGTGACGATATCCCAACTCTTGGGAAGAGGGGAAGTCGACAAGGAATGCTCCTCCACGAAGCTCCATGAAATAATGCACATCGATGCACCAGAGTCGAAGAGGACTCGTGCAGGAAATATGCAAACCAAAATCACACCTAACAGATAGTCTAACAATCAAATCCTATTCTAGAAAACATAACAAGCAGCCAAACAAAATCCAAAAACAAGTCTAACTAAGAAAAGAACAACTAGGTTGAGAGTTACCTGCAATAACCTCATCCTCGGTCTCAGCCTCAACTGCAGTCATCAGGAAAGCCTGCCGCCTTGGCTGAACAGCCTGTTGTAAAGCCTGCCTCTGCGAAACGAGAGGCGCTCCACGTCCAGTAGGCATATGTGTCCTCTGCTGCAACGGCTGAGCTGCAACAGGTCCCCTCCACGGCTGCTTGGACTTCGGGCAGTCCCTCATGGTATGCGCAGGATCACCACAAACCAAACACTGTCCCAACATCTTCCGGCACTGATCCTTGACATGCCCAGTCTTGCCACAAAAATGGCAAGTCTTCAGAGTAGGAGGTCCTCCGGGTCTCTTGAACTGTACCGGCTGATTGGGCCTGAACCCTGGTCTCATCACTGCCCTTGCCTGCTCCACAGGCCTCTTCCCAGCTCCAGAAGCACATCCTCTCTTCTGGTTCACAATCAGCTCCTGCCTCTTCGCTGCAACCAGCACCTTCTGATAGGACTCCGCATCAGAAGAAGTTACAAAGCTCTGAAGATCCAAAGAAATCCCCGGCAGAAACCTCTGGGCTCTCTCATCAGCATCTTGCACCATCTTCGGTGCGAAACGACTCAGCCTGGTGAACTCCTGGTGGTACTGGTCCACCGTCAAGCTCCCCTGCTTCAGGTCAATGAAGCGCTGCGCCGTCTCCCTCCTGGCAGCCTTCGGAAAATACTCCTCATTGAATCTGGACTTGAAGGCAACCCAAGATATCGGCTCCTCCAGCAACTCCTCCTCAGCATCCCACCAATTCCGAGCATTATCCTTGAGCTGCCTCTTCGCCAAGTCAAGCCATCCAGTCGGGTCGACCTTTGACATCTTCAAGTTGTCCTCCATGTTCCTGGTCCACTCATCCACAGCTAGAGGTCCTTCGGCCCCATCAAAGTAAGCGGGGCCCAGCTCCCGAAACTGCTTCGCTCCGGGCTCGAAGCGGGGGACATTCTGCACAGGCTGTGCTGCACGAGCAGGCGGAACATTCCAGGCATTCTGCAGCATCCCCTGCTGCACCTGCATCATCTGATGCATCATCCGCATAATCTCCTCGTTGGTGGGCTCCTGATCCGGCTCCTCAACTCGAGGAGGCACACCACCACCAGCACGGGTATTCCGTCTTCAGCCATCTAATGACACAGAAAAAACGAAACAAATCAGACTCTCAGCCTATGACTCGGTGTCGAAATTGTTTATCGGATATTCTATAATTTCTTATCGTTGTTCCGATTAAGTCACAGTTACAGAGTGTTGGACCTGCATGGGCCACCAAAGAAACCTGTCACGACCCGCTTCCCTAAAATGGAGGCGAGGCATGACGAGGCCCGCTCAGGCTGGGAGCTGTGAGGCTCTCAACCTGTAAAGCGTCTGGAATAACACCCAGATCCCTGTAATGTGACATGGAACAAAGACAAGAATAATAGAAAGAGACAGATAATATAAAATTATAATCTCGATGTCCAGATAAAGTTCAACAACCACAGAAATGCCACCAGGCAATAAAGGAGTCTAAAAGAAAAGGCCCAGCATGGCCAACAAGAAACGACTAACAAAATGGTGCTACTCACCGACAATAATAACAACTAACAAGAACTGCGAAGGAACTAAGATTGGTCGCCGGTGTCCTCGTACTCGACGTCAGCAACAGAATCGGGCACGAACTCCACGAACTCGTCGCCCTCAACAGCAGTCTCTGGATCAACAACTAACATGCGACACCCAAAGAGAAGGGGCACATGTCAGCAAGTCTACAAGACTTGTGCAAGGAAACTAAAGGAAGTAAAAACAACCTAGCAGTTCTAGAGTATGGTATAACATGACATATATATAAGATGTGCAGCAAATAAGTAAACACATCAAGTATGACATGGCAAGGAGTAAACATGACATGGAAGCAAGGAAAGCAAGTATGCATTCACAAGGACAAGTACAAGTATAGTAAGCACGTCGTGCACAGAGATTTCGCCCTTTGGCTAGAGAGGCTGTACGGGCCAACTCTTACGCTCAAGTGACCGTTTATCCCTACCCCTCCACGTGTATCGAGCCAGTGCTTTACCCCCGAACATGGAATGCTCGCTTCTGGATCACAAGCCAGGAAGTGTTTTTAATAAGGATGGCGTAGGGTTATGCCCGCATAACAGGTGCCTAGCCAGAAACATGGAAACACGGATTGCACATGTATTTGGTAGCGTGTGCTACGATGCGACATACAAATCAATGGCATGTAAAGAATGCAATGCATGACAGATATTCAATTTAATTTGCGTACCGTTAAAGAAATTAAACGTGACAGATAAATGCATGACATGACATGACAAGGCAATTCTAGCTTCGTTGTCAAGCTAGAACATTGGAATTTGCGCCTAGACCGCTATCATTTCACGGTCTAGTCTCTTTCATGCTAAAAGCAAGAAAATGGCCTAAAGCATGGCCTAAACAAGGATTGGAAAGTTTCACTTGCCTGGTACCGAGGTTGTTGCTCGACGAGAGTTCGTCTCAAAAATCGCTACGCTACGGGAATTAGGGTTCGCTGTTTTGGCAAAAGAGGGAATTAGAATTAAAGTTCTAATCCATATTTTTGTATTGGAATCCTATATTGTCTAGTAATCCGTTTTTATTAGGTTTTCTAAATTACGGTGCGGGTTATGGGGAGGTTAAAGGTAGATCTACTAACCGTATTTGTAGCGGAAGAACGACGATCACGATGCCTACGAACTGCAGGTAGAAGAAGGATCTCGACGATCTCCAGGTTGCTGTCGCCAAACCGAGCTTAGCACGACAACGGAAGAGCGATCCGAGAGAGAAGTTGCGACTGAAAGGATCTCCTGCAGCTGATCTAAAATGGATCTAGAGAATGGGGAATATCGGGCAAATCTGGAGTAAAAGAGGATTTTGGGGTTTTTGGAGATCGGCCGGCGGCTCGCGGGTTGATCGCCGGCGCAACGGAGGGTGAGAGGAGGCTCGGGAGGAGGAAGGAAGGCAAGAGGAAGATCGGGGGATGATTGGTGAAAAGATCGGCTAAAAAGAATGAGAGAAGAAATGAAAATGTATAGGGTTTAAATCGAAACAATAAGCGGCGGCTACGACTTAACCTAGGTTTACTGGGCAAACTAGTCGGTCAGTGAAGAGTGGTCGACCGACTAGTTTGGGATCTAGTCGGTCGGTCGCCCAACTAACACCGACTAAAATCAAACAGTGAATAGGATTGGTACAGGGAAGGCATAATTAGTCGGTCTGTGAAGACCCGTCGACCGACTAGTTTGGGATCTAGTCGGTCGGTGAACATTCATGAACCGACTAAAGGTCGAATAAGATAGATAATGAGTACTGACAGTTAGTCGGTCTGAGAAGAAACTCTAACCGACTAGTTTCTCAACTAGTCGGTAGATAGTTGTTCTTTGACCGACTAACTGTAAACAGTAACTCAGCCGATAAAAAGGTACTCTGTACAAGTCGGTCTGAGAACAAGTCTTGACCGACTAGTTTCACAACTAGTCGGTCGATGAATGTGCTTAGACCTACTAATTGTAAACAGTAACTCAGTCGAAAATTACTGAGAAGAACTAGCCAGTCAGTGAAGTGTTGCCGACCGACTAGATTGCAATCTAGTCGGATGGCTCTCCTTTATGAACCAACTAAGATGCACGAAAAGTACCGAATCGAAGCGCGAAGCTTCAGGAAGATTCCTATGGCCTCTAGGATCGCTCTAGCTCTAGGATAAGGACGCTATGAAGCTTAACGTAAGAACGTCAGACAGGGAAAAGCACACAAGAAGAGAACACCCGATATTATTCATATAATAGTCATTACAAAAAAATGGTCGTTACATGCATGGTCGTGCTAATTATTTTAGAGAGTTCAGAAGTGCACGGATGTCTCGTACGACCGTGCCAAATTGGGGCAGCTGGGCGCAGATTTTGGATGACACGGCCGTGCAAATTAGCGGCATGGTCGTGCAAGCTGATGAAGACACACCCTAACCCTAGGTCTATGGCTTTGGGACGGCCATGCTGCTTATCTGCATGTCCATGCACAAGCTTTTCTATTTGAAGAAAACCATGTAACGAACTATGTATGCTGTTTTTAATTCAGAACTTCTTTTGGGGCATTTTTGGGCCAATTTCCTGAGCTGTTTCTTGTTCTAAGTTGCTGCTCTTATTGTAAGAATCCTTATCCTTAATCTAGATTAGTTAATTGCTAATAGCTCATTTCTTGCAGTGTGATTATTTAGTATTGCTTGCCTCTTTTAGCTTAATTTCATATTGTCAATCATGAGTCCCATTTTGTTATTACCCTTCATCATAGCTATGATTAGTGGTTAATTAGGCTAGGGCCATATAGAGCCCTATTGCATGAACTGATTGTGAAGGATCGTCCCAAATATTGACCCAATGTAGATTCTAGTCCCGATATAGGATTGGATGATGTGCTGAATTCATTCCATTGCGTTAGGGTGCTATATAATCCTAACCGACAACTAACCTTTGAGGTTTTGATTTGACGCCCCTAACGAAGGATTGATTATCTAGTGCCCGATGCCGATGACCAATTGGGCACACTCACTAGTAATACCAATATCGTGATGACCGATCAATGATCGAAACCACGATAGGGATCAAACATATCCTCCGAGTCCCCTCTCTTATGGTTAGACGTGGATGGGACGACGATTGAGGCTTAGCCCTCATCGGTGACTAAAATTCTTGTGTTGAGAAGTTAGATCCATCACCTCAATTTATACAATAGTGGTGTATGCTAGCCCTACTCCTCCCATCGAATTTTCCCTTAGTTAATTTCTTCTCACTTTTGACTTACACATTCCCACACCTACACAATACCTGACACCGATCCTTGATTCAACAATTCACCTCCTCGTGTTTGACACCCGGTACACACGATACCGTGCGCTTGCGGACACATATATTAAAGCACACAATAAGCTTTTAGTGCCGTTGCCGGGGAGGCAAATGTCTTGACTTAGCATCGATGAACTGTTTAAGTTGATCATGTTTTTCTCTCTTCACATTCTTATTTTTGGATATTAACTGTGCTACTGACATTTGCCTTAGTATTTGTCTCTTGCATGCGCATGCAAAGTCTTAGCTCGGGAAATTTGGTGCCGCTTGATCCTGAAATTGAAAATACACCCAGAAGGTTGAACGGGAAGCGGTGTCACAGGGCATTGCAAAACAGAATGACTGAAGGTCAAGAGCCCCCAAAGTCCCTCATGGACTTTTCCATGTCTTCCAGCACTCCGATCTCGAGCATCAAGTATCCCGCAGTAACGACGACGTATTTCGAGCTTACGCTAGGTTTGTTGAGTATTGGTGTTTCATACCAATATAATTTTGATGATGATCACAACATTATGTTATTGCTAATGTCTCTCTTGTTTTAGTCTCATGTTTATCAAATGAAGAATAGCATGATTTGGAGACTAATAGCTTGGTACAAAGATAGACATCAAGAGGAGCAATGCCAAAGCTTGGACTCAAGAGGTCAAAGCTTGGAGATGATGGAGAGCATCAAGGAATCAAGTACTGAAGTTATAGACTCTAATGAAGCAATGTAATCCATATATTATTTCATTTATTGCTTTTCTCTCTTTTTGAGTCTAGGTTTAATGTAATGCCTTGATAGATGATCTACTCATTCATGCTGCATATAACCATCTTAGCGAGCCTTAGGATTATCAGAGAATCCAACCCAATAGATGTGACCCAAAGAACGGTTGTAGTTTTACCGCAAGTGCACGGTGTAGCAGCGAGCGGGATATCGAACACAGGGAGGACGAATGACCGTGCTTGTTCCAATCAACCTGGCTATTTAAGAGAGAAATTTGCCTTTGGCGATCCTGTCACAATCGTCAGACAAAAATGCGGAAATATCAAATCAAATAAAGAACGTCTAGGGAATGGGGAATCCCCTCTACTCACCGTATTTCATAAATGCGGTTTATCGGTATCAAAATTGCTTGAATGAGAATTTGGATGAACTAGTTGCAACTGAATGTAGAACCAAGCTCACGCTCTCGCGCTATTGCCGATCTATAGCTATCCTAGGTTTGTGTCCAATCTCTTGCAAACCCTAGCCTAGGAAAGCTAGCATTAGGATCAACATCATTGTCCAATCGTGCACCGAGCCCAATCTCTTGCAAACTCGGTCCACGACCTAGATTGGGATAGTTCCTACCCGTCCAATCTCTTGCAAACGAATATCGGCATGGAATTGCAACCAGAAATCCTAGTATCGGTCCAATCTCTTGCAAACCGATACTTCGAAAATCCGACTCCAACCCAATTCGGATTTCTAGGGTTTCCTATCAAATTGGGATCCAATCTCTTGCAAATCCCAATTGATATGAATACCTAGCCATCCGTAGTAAATTGATCCCAATCTAATCCCTAATAACAATTCTAGCAAGATTTCTACTAATTCATCACAAATATGAAGATGGGCTTGTAGGGTTCATCCCCACGCCCCAAGACGTGGAGACTACTCACAAATCATAGCGAGATCGCAAAAATAATCGTTGAAATAAGCAATGGAATTCATCACAATGTTGAGATAAGCAAAAAAATAGAATTTTTAAGGAAAAGAGATGCAAACCAATGGAGTTCTTAAATTGAATCCAACAAAATTCCAATCTTTGTCTCCTTTCCAATCACAATAATAAAGCTAAAAAACTAATCTAAAAAGCTGCAAAAAATCTAAGAGAGAGGCTCTCTAAACTAGGGTAAAAACAGGGTTTAAATAGCCCCCAAAATTGTCCAAAAACTGTGACCAAAATACCCCTGCACAGCCTGTTTTCCGCAGTTTTCGCTACAGGCAGCGCATCGTACTCGGCCGAGTGACAAAAGTCGCTCGGCCGAGTGAAAACCCTGTAATTTTCCAGTAAGTCGGGGCCTTCAGGGGTCTCTACTTCGGGGGTGGCTCGGCCGAGTGCGTTGTCGTCACTCGGCCGATGGCTTCATAGTACTCGGGCGGACGGGATTAACCACTCGGCCGAGTGGGTCTTCTGAAGTTCAGGCAGCCGAAAAGCAGTAAATTGGATGTTTTGGAAGGGCTTCGTCTGGGCGCCACTCGGGCGGACGTGATGTCGTCACTCGGTCGATGTGGTCTTCGGTGCTCGGCCGAGTGCACAGGTAAATTGTGTCTGATCTGGTCGGCCGAGCAGTGTCTCGCTGGTCGGCCGAGTGGCGCCTCCACTCGGCCGAGTGGGACACAAAAAATGCCCAATCTGCTTGTATTGGCTTCCTCGTCGCTCCTGCGACGTCCGTTCTTCTTCCGCTCCTCTCCAACAGCAAAATACCCCTCGGGGAGGTCGTTGGTGACCGTCTAGAGTAAGCGCATCTCGAGATCACTCCAAATCGTGCCAAATCACCTGAAATGCGACAAAAACAACAAATCGTGAAAAGCATCGCAATATCGTCGATATATCGTGAAAAACATGATTTGGGCGATCTAAATGGCATGCAAACATGCGGGAAAAAGGGTGTAAAATAAGGAGTGATCAAGTTTTACCCCGATCCTGGCCAACCTTCTACAGTCGACTGTTTGCACTAGCTCAAGTGAACTTTTATTGAATCTACCTTGAGCTATTGGAGACAGACGACTGACGTTCATTTTATAGGCACCTGTCTTCCATCAGGCGCTTGGGATTTGTTCTCCAGTCGTCTGTGTGCTAAAGTGCGTAACTTGCAGTTTTTGGATTTCATCCTACTTTGCAAGTCAGTCGACTGATGAAGTATTTACAATCGCCTGTACAATTACAGTCGCCTGTGAAATGGTCATCTATCGTCTGAAGGCACTAGTACGAAAGTTGCATTTTTCTCAGCTCCTTTCCATCCCACGTGATAATCGCATGCTGAAGGATATTCAGGCGCATGCTTACTGTACAGGCACCTGTGTAGTCTTCTACAGTCACCTATCCTGGCTCAGATTATAGCCGTTGGAAATTTTATTGCCGTTGACCAGTCGACTGTCAGTTGATCATCAGTCGACTGTCTGTGCCGTAAACTGCAAAAATAGAGCCGTTGCAGATTAATTATTTTGGGGTTTTTCTTTAGGTTTGATGGTTCCTTTGGGCGTCCTATTTATAGGAGAGGGATAAGTACATTAGAACTTCTTGGAATTATTGAAGATCATTTGAGAATCATTAAGCCACTCTCAAACTCTCTCATTTCCCTCTTAGAGCTCATATTCCTCTTCATGCATTGAAGTCAAGCTCAAGTAAAATCATCCAAGTGCATTCAAGCAAATCTCATCACTTGAAGATCCTCTTCCATGCCTTCATTCATTAATAAGTAAGTTCATCATCAAGGCATAGGTAAGAGTATTTATTTTACTTTGTGTTTTCATTGAAACCCTAGTTTTCTTTATGAGAGCTAGTTACTCTCTGTGTGAGAGTATAACCTTCTGTGTGAGGGTTGGTTGAGATCTCTCTATGTAAGAGTTTAAGTCTCTCTATGTGAGAGAAAAAGTCTTTCTGTGTGAGAATCCAAATCCTCTGTGTGAGGTATCTCTGTGTGAGATTATATTCACTTCTCTTTGTGGGAATTATAGTGGATATTGGTGCGGCTGGACGTATCCAAGTTTGGGGAACTAGGGTAAAATATTGTGTCTGCGTTTGGATTGATTACGTTGATTAATTCCTTTTGCATTTATTATTCTGTATTTGCAAGTTAAATTTTAATTGCACAATTTATTGCCATCACTCTATTCATCCCATATCTAGAGTGTTTGTTGTTAGTATTGCAAGATAGAGCGAGGTTATAGCATACAACAACGATGGCATTCAATTCTATATCCGCGTCTCATGAAGAAGGTCTATCAACCGTGCGACCCCTGCCCTTCAACGGAACCAACTACCCAAGTTGAAAGATCAAGATGATGATATACTTAGAGGGTCAAAACCTATGGGACATTACGAAGTCGTCATTTGAGAAGCCAACTACACCTGCAGCTTCAAGGACAAAAGCAGAGAAGGACTCGATCAAATTCAATGCGAGGGCAATGAACACATTTCATTGTGCCCTTACTCACAATGAGTTCAACATCATCTCCATGTGCAAAACGGCTAATGAAATTTGGCATACTTTGGAGATTTGTTATGAAGGGACTTGAAAGGTAAAGAAATCTAAACAATGCGTATTTAGATATAAATATTAGTTGTTTAAGATGTAGTAAGGTAAAAACATCTCAGAGATATTCACAAGGTTCATAGAAATCGTGAACGATTTGGAAGGACTTGGGAAGGTTCTTTCCCAAGAGGATCGAGTGGAGAAGATCCTTGACTCGCTTACATCTCAATGGGAGTCAAATGCTAACTAGATTTCGGAGTCAAATGACTTGTCCAAATACACCGTTGAGGAGTGCATTGGGAGTCTCATGGCGAATGAACTAAAGCTTCATTATAAGAAGTAGATTCAACCAACCAAGCCCGAGAAACAAAAGGGGGTTGCATTCCACGCTGAGAAGGAGCCAATCCAATGGATGAAGAAATTCCATCAAGAAGCATCGAGTGAAGATGATGGAGAAGATGATGCTAGCGATGATGATTTCATCGAGCTTGACAAGCAATTCAAGGCATTCCTCAAGGGAAAGCAAGGTAAATCTTTGTCAAAGTTTACCTGTAAGTCTAATAAGGGTTGTTATACTTGCAGTGGCAAAGGTCATCTCGCTAACCGAATGTCCTTCCAAACCATCCAAAGATTACTACGAAGGAAAATAGAAGAAGCATTGGAAAGGCAAGTCCAATTTCAAGAACCAAAAGAAGGGACTCGTCGGGACATTTGATGACTCGGATGAGGACTCATCAAGTGACGAAGAATATAAAGAGAAGGAGAAAGCCCACATGTGCTTCATGGCAAAAAGGGAAGAGTGCTCGTCAAGCTCTAGCGAGGAGGAACCGATGGTGAAGAAGAGGAGGAGCCGAAGCTACCTTATGAGGAGCTTGAGTATCGTTACAATGTGGCCTCCAACGTGACAAGTAAGTGCATCGGCACATATGTTAAATAGAAATCAGAATTTAAGAATGCTATGAGTAGGGTGCATGCTTTAGAATCTTTTAGTGTAAACAATAATGTTATGCATATTTGTGACATTAGTGAGAGAGACACACTCCTCTCTCAAGTTAAGGAATTGAGCATTTCCAATGATAAATTAGTAGCTCAAAACTTTAGCTTAGAATCTCACATTCAACAACTTACGTTGAAGTACGAAGAGGAATCCCAAAAGCTTATAATCTTTGTTCATTCTAGGGATTCACTCCATGGTTTGCTTGAAAAACAACATCCGACAAACCATAGAGGAGGTTTGGGGAATATTAGAAATGTGGTACCCAAACCCACCTCTATTTCTTCTTTGGGTGCAAATTCAAGAAATATTGCTAAAACACCTAAGAAGAATCACCATGCTTTCTTGTATAACAATAACACCAACAAGAAGAATGTAAATCACAAGGTGGTGAGGAATAATAACAATCCTTCATTTTCTGTGAAGAAGCAGAATCCTCACTTGATGCATGCCAAGAAAGTCTTTTCTACACCTATGAATGCCACATCCATCCCTCTTGCAAAGGCAAAACCCTTGCCTAGGAAATCATTGAGTTTATGGATTTCCACTAAGTATAGTGTGCAAGAGAGGGATAGTTACATCAACTCTCTAGTTAGGGATGTGATCACCTCATTTGATTACCTTAGGAAATCAAACTCCTCTTGGGTTTGGTTCCCTAATGTTTAGGTCTCTCACACATATACATATTGCATGTGTATTATGCTTAATGTTTTTAGCATGCCCATTGTTTGTGTGATGTTTCATGATTTTGAAAATGTTTTCAAATTTATTTTTCATGAAAATGGGGACCTTGGGGAATACATTGTCATACATGCAGTGTTTGAACTATGTTATCGCAATGTGGGAGTTAATATGTTTAATATGTTTAAAATATTTTAAAACATATTTTAACTCTCATTTTGGGTTTTGATTAAGAGCTTTATTTACAATTGGTTATTATGGTTTTGATCTTAACACATTGATATTGCCAACATGTTTCATGTTATATTTTCTTTTGGCAATGTCATGTGTATCAATGTGATTGAATTTTCCACATTTATGCTTTGATACACTTTAGGCACATGGCTTCAAATATTATAATTTACAATTGGTAAAGAGGATTTTCTTTCAAGATTTTTTCTACAATTGTAAATAATATTTGGTAAAGAGTATAATCTACAGTCGGCTGTTGTGCACTAGCTAAAGTCAACTTTTATTGACTCTATCTTGAGCTATTTGAGATAGACGACTTACGTTCATTTTACATGTGCCTGCCTTTGTAACGACCGGTTTTCATCTATGTTTTTGACTATTATATATATATTGGTGGTTCTCTCCTTTGTGTGTTTTTCCTCTGTTGGATGTTTTCTTCAGTTCTTTTGATCTTCTTCCTTGATGAGCTTCATCTTGACCGTACCTTACAGCTAGAGTGATCCTAGAAGCCGTAGGAATCTTCCCGAAGCTTCGCGTTTCAATTCGGTACTTTCGTGCATTTTAGTTGGTTCAAGAAGGGGAACCAACCGACTAGATTGCAATCTAGTCGGTTGGCAACCCTTCAGGAACCGACTAGTTCATCTTGTATATTTTAGCAGAGTTACTGTTTGCGCTTAGTCGGTCTAAGCACATTCATCGACCGAATAGTTCCCAAACTAGTCGGTTAGAACTTGTTCTCAGACCGACTAATTCTGAGATCTTTCTGACAGCCAAGTTACTGTTTACAGTTAGTCGATCAAAGAACGACTATCGATCGACTAGTTACCAAACTAGTCGGTTAGAGTTTCTTCTCGGACCAACTAACTCTCAGTACCTTTTGTCTTTCATATTTTGCCTTTAGTCGGTCAATGAACATTCACAAACCGACTAATTCCCAAACTAGTCGGTTGACGGACCTTCACAGACCGACTAAATCTGTCTACCCTAGGTCGACCCTGTTCACTGTTTGCCTTTTAGTCGGTCTCAGTTGGACGACCGACCGACTAGTTCCCAAACTAGTCGGTCGACCACTCTTCACTGACCGACTAGTTGACCCAGTAAACCTAGGTTAAGTCGTAGCCGCCGCTTATTGTTTCTATTTAAACCCTATACGTTTTCATTTCTTCTTTCACTTTTCTTAGCCGATCTTCTTTCCCAATCATCCCCAATCTCCCTCTTGCCTTTTCATCCTCCCGTGCTTCCTCTCACCCTCCATTGCGCCGGCACCACCCCGTAGGCCGCCGGCCGACACCAGAAACCCTCCATTTCCTTTTTCTCCAGATTTTCCCATACATTCTCCCATCTACAGATCTGTCATATTTCAGCCTCCAGGAGATCTTTTCAGCGTAGTTCTTTCGGGATCGCTTCCTCCGTTGCCGCGCTAGATCGGACTTAGCGACGGTAATCCGGATCCGACGAGATCTTCTCCTACCGCAGATTCGTAGGCGTCCTTGATCATCGTTTTCTTCCGCTTCATATATGGTTAGTGTTCTACTTTTAAATCTTCCCATAACCAACACTATAATTTAGAAAACCTAATAAAAATGGATTGCTAGACGTTGTAGGATTCAAATACAAATCTGTATTAGATCTTTCAATTCTGATTTTCTACTTTGGCCATAACAGCGAACCCAATTCCCATAGAGTAGCGATTTTGAGACGAACCCTCGTCGATCAACAACCTCGGTATCAGGCAAGTGAAACTTGCCAACCTTTGTTTTAGGCCATGCTTTAGGCCATTTCTTTGCTTCAGCGTGAAAGATACTAGACCGTGAAATGATAGCGGTCTAGGCGCAATTTCCAAGTTCTAGCTTGACAACGAAGCTAGAATTGCCTTTTGTCATGTCATGTCATGCATTGCCTGTCACGTTTAATTTCTTTAACGGTACGCAATTTAAATTGAATATCTGCTATGCATTGCATTCTTTACATGCCATTTGATTTGTATGTTGCATCGTAGCACACGCTACCAAATACATGTACAATCTGAGTTTCCGTGTTTCCGGCTAGGCACCCGCTATGCGGGCATAACCCTATGCCATACTTGTTAAAACACTTCCGGGCTCGTTATCCAGAAGCGAGCATTCCATTTTCGGGGGTAAGGCCCTTGCTCGATACACGTGGAGGGGTAGGGATAAATGGTCACTTGAGCGTAAGAGTTGGCCCGTACAGCCACTCTAGCCAAAGGGCGGAATCTCTATGCACGACGTGCTTACAATACTTGTATTTGTCCTTGTGATTGTATACTTATTTTCCTTTTCATGTTCTTGTTCCATGCCATGTTACTCATTTCCATGTCATGCTTGCTATTTTACTTAATTGCTGCACATCTCATATACATGTCATGTCATTTTAGAATTGCTAGGTTGCTTTTACCTTTCCCTTCAATTTCCTTGCACAAAGTCTTGTAGACTTTGCTGACATGTGCCCCTTCTCTTTGGGTGTCGCATGTTAGATGCTGAGCCAGAGACCGTAGTTGGGGACGACGAGTTCGTGGAGTTCATGCCCGATCCTGTTGCTAACGTTGAGTACGAGGACACCGGTGACCAGTCCTAGTGTTCCTTCGTCTCTTCTCTTTGTTAGTCTGTTGTCAGCTTGTCGGTGAGTAGCACCTTTGTGTTAGTTGTTTCTTTGTTGGCCATGCTGGGCCTTTTCTTTTTGGACTCTTTTGCTAGCCTGGTGGCTTTTTTGGTTGTTGAAATATTATCTGGACTTGGAGATTTATAATTTATTATAATTGTCTCTTCTATTATTCTTGTCTTTGTTTCGTGTCACATTACAGGGATCTGCGTGTTTATTCCAGACGCTTTACAGGATGGAGACTCACAGCTCCAAGCCTGAGCGGGCCTCGTTACGTCTCGCCTCCATTTTAGGGAAGCAGGTCGTGACAGGTTTTGTTGGTGGCCCGTGCAGGTCCTCCTCTGTAACTGTGACTTAATCAGAACAACGATAAGAATTATAGAATGTCCGATAAACAATTTCGACACCCGAGTCATAGGCTGAGAGTCTGATTATTTCGTTTTTCTGTGTCATTAGATGGCTGGAAGACGGAATACCCGTGCTCGAGGTGGTGTTCCCCCTCGTGTCGAGGAGCCGGACCGAGAGCCCACCAACGGGGAGATTATGCGGATGATGCATCAGATGATGCAGGTGCAGCAGGGGATGCTGCAGAATGCCCGGAATGTTCTGCCTGTTCGAGCAGCGCAGCCGGTTCAGAATGTCCCTCGCTCCGAGCCAGAAGCGAAGCAGTTTCGGGAGCTGGGCCCTGCTTACTTCGATGGGACCGAAGGACCTCTAGCTGTCGATGAGTGGATGAGGAATATGGAGGACAACCTGAAGATGTCGATGGTCGACCCGGCTGGATGGGTTGACTTGGCGAAGAGACAGCTTAGAGATAATGCTCGGAACTGGTGGGATGCAGAGGAGGAGTTGCTGGAGGAGCCGATATCTTGGGCTACTTTCAAGTCCAGATTTGATGAGGAGTATTTTTCGAAGGCTGCCATGAGGGAGATGGCGCAGCGCTTCATCGACCTGAAGCAGGGGAGCTTGACGGTGGACCAGTACCACCAGGAGTTCACCAGGCTGAGCCGTTTCGCACCAAAGATGGTGCAGGATGCTGATGAGAGGGCTCAGAGGTTTCTGCAGGGGCTTTCTTTTGATCTTCAGAGCTTTGTGTCTTCTTCTGATTCGGAGTCCTATCAGAAGGTTTTGATTGCAGCGAAGAGGCAGGAGAAGATTGTGAACCAGAAGAGAGGATGTGCTTCTGGAGCTGGGAAGAGGCCTGTGGAGTAGGCCAGGGTAGTGATGAGACCAGGGTTCAGGCCCAATCAGCCGGTACAGTTCAAGAGGCCAGGAGGACCTCCTACTCAGAAAACTTGCCATTCTGTGGCAAGACTGGGCATGTCAAGGATCAATACCAGAAGATGTTGGGACAGTGTTTGGTTTGTGGTGATCCAGCGCATGTCATAAGGGACTGCCCAAAGTCCAAGCAGCCGTGGAAGGGACCTGTTTCAGCTCAGCCGTTGCAGCAGAGGGCACCTGTACCAGCTGGACGTGGAGCGCCTCTCGTTCCACAGAGGCAGGCTTTACAGCAGGCTGTTCAGCCGAGGAGGCATGCTTTCATGATGACTGCAGTTGAGGCTGAGACTGTGTAACGGCCGCTTTCCGACCGTTCGTATTTCCTGCGTGCACGTGCCTTATCGTGCACGTATTTTTAATTTGGCTATTTCTGAGCTCCGACATATGCGGTGCGATATGACATTACGATCGTTTCGGGGTATGGGATTTTATTGTAATTTTTGGGATTGTCGTTTCACGGCTCGTTTTCTCGCAAAACGACTTTGAATGATAGGGGCGTTTTAGTCATTTGACTCAAAACGCCGTTCCCAATTTTATGTAAATTTTTGGTAGGCGTTACGCATGATCCGGCTCCGTAGACCTGTGCGTCTCGTCTCCACGATCGCCCCGGTATTTTCGGATTATTTTTCTGACGCCCGGATTAAGAGATATCGCTCGGAATAACCTCGACCGTCGATTTTTCCCCAACCAGTTCAAATTTCGAAAATTGTTAGCCAAATCTGGCTAAATCTCTTTTAAAATCGTTTCAAAATCTCCCCTAACCTGTTCCGTTAAACTCCACTAGACTTACCCCAACCCGTACACCCTCCATCCCTATACCCCTCTCCTATTTAACCCTTAACATGGGTCCATTTAGCAAACCCATATTATTATATATATCTTATTATTTTAACCCTAATCCTAAGATAACCCTAACCCTAAAATTCAACAGCCGTCAGCCCCAAATGAAAACCCCCAATTTCCCGATCTCTCTTCTCTCCTTCTCCCTCCCCCTCACGGCGAGCTCGCCGTCGCGCCTATCCCTCTCCACGGCGGGAGCTCGAGCACCGGCCACACTGCCACCCGCATCCCGCTCTCCGCCACCGTGATCTCGGCCGACCGCCCTTGCGCCGCCTTCCCCTCTCAGCGCAGCCCACGTCCCCTCTTCCGACCTCCCTCCGGCGATCTCCCCTCAACCCGTGCGCCGTTTCCCCGCCACCGAGGCAGCCTGAAGCCCGCCGAGGCCACCGGAGCTCACCCAAACGCCGGCATCCTCTCCCCCTCACGGCGCCGTCGCTGTGCCCACGCTGCGCCCCGCCGCGATCTCCGTTTCCGGCCGCCCTCTGCAACAGCACGCCGCCGCTGCTGTGCTCCGCCACGGCCGCTCGCCGCCGCGCTTTTCCCCTTCGCTCCACGGCCCCCATCCACATCGATTCCGCCGCACGCGGCACCGCAGACTGCCCCGTCGTCCCGCTACCTCTCAGCCGAACGCAGCCGCACCCGGCGGCCAGAGCCATGCCAACGGCCTTTCCCGGCGGCCCGAGTCGACGTCCACCCCCCTGTGTTCCTTCACGTCCCATCGCACCCACCATTGACGCCTGAGTCGCTTGCGATGGTTCCCCTTCCAAGCGCAACCCGATCTCTCCCCTGCGCTCCTTCTTACTAGGAGTGATTGGATCTATGGTTGGCCCTATGCTCTGTTTCCTTCGGGGTTGTATGTTTGTGATAATTTCCTTTGGAGAATACACTACAGGCGGTGGGAATATTATCTTGATGGTATTCAAAGCCAGCTGTGTATCTTATAGGAACGGTGATGCTCGAATTTTGGCATGGGCTTTTATGAGCTATTCGTTAGCAGTTTGGGCATTGTCAATACATACTCCCCTGGATCGAACCTCCTAGGAACGGAACGTCCAAAATGGTTGGAAATACAGTCAGTTTTGAGCTAAAGACAAAGCTGGGCCATGTCATTATGATGGTTCACTTGGTTGGATTAATTGAGAAAAAAGCAGGAAGGGGACTATATCTTTGTCAATTGACCTCCACTGCGCTACCCGCAGTCGGGGACACGAGCACCGCCACTGTTTTCAGACCCGACGCCAGATTAAATGCGTATTCCTCACACCAGGTTAGTCCCCCTAAACTCGTAGCACGACCCACACCATAGCGAAACTGAACCCTAAACTAAAAATCGACAAATTGGAATTAAATTTACTTTTCGCTCTTTTAAAACGTTGTGCAAATCTAGAAATATCGACGAATGAACTTTTGTCTGTGCATATAGGATAGAATCGTCGAATAGGGCAGAACATCAAAATTGTGACTTTGACGATTAGGGTAGTCCCGACAACCTAGAAATGAACCTAAATAGGATTTACTGAAAACGTGTCCTGACACCGTCGTCGTGATGATTTTTCAGACGGACTTCCGCGGACGAGACGCTTGGACGAGACGCTTCGAGAGGACGACACACTCGCCATCGCAGACAAGTGTATCCACTTGCACTTTTGGCCGTGCTTAGGCCCTAGTTGGTTAGAATTGTTAACTGTGAACAAATAGAACCGGACGTGAAATGATAGCGTCCGGGACGACTCCTGACGGCTCAGACTTGACGACGAAGTCTGAGCCTGACAACAACAACTTTTGATATTATAGGGCTATCATGTGTGTGCGTGCGTGTGGACACCCTAGAATAACAACTCCCTAAACTTGTCATGTCGTGTCCTGTTACCCAAAAAGCCTCGGGCGTTTCGGATGCTTTCCTAGCGGAAGTGATCCCTGTTACCCAAAAAGCCTTCGGGCGTTTCGGATGCTTTCCTAGCGGAAGTGATCTCTGTTACACAAAAAAAAGCCTTCGGGTGTTTCGGATGCTTTCCTAGCGGAAGTGATCCCTGTTACCCAAAAAGCCTTCGGGCGTTTCAGATGCTTTCCTAGCGGAAGTGATCCCTGTTACACAAAAAAGCCTTCAGGCTTTTCGGATGCTTTCCCCCGTGAAAGTGATCCCTGTTACACAAAAAGCCTTCGGGCGTTTCGGATGCTTTCCTAGCGGAAGTGATCCCTGTTACACAAAAAAGCCTTCGGGCGTTTCGGATGCTTTCCCCCGCGAAAGTGATCCCTGTTACACAAAAAGCCTTCGGGCGTTTCGGATGTTTCCCTAGCGGAAGTGATCCCTGTACTTCTTGTCCTGAGTTCCTGGTTTTGGGGTTGGGTTGAGCGTGCGCACGGTAAGAGGGTCTGATCCCCCTCGAACCGTAAGGCGTGAACCCTTTCGTGTCTCACTTGTCTTGTCTCGTCTTGTCCCATCACGCCCCGACTTGTCATGACACCTGTAGGCTAGTCCCGTAGTTGGTAGCACACGCTACGACTACTACTTGTCCCGTTTTACTTTCCTGCTGCGTTACTTCCTGTCGTGTTACTCTGTTATAACCACAGCATGCTAATCAACCAGTAAACTGTTGTGTAAAAGAACCTCAGCATGCTAATCAACCAGTAAACCGTTGTTTAAAGTTCGGTGCACTTGCAGTAAAGTCTAACCCTTCTTGTAGACTTTACCTGACGTACAGTTCCTTTTTCTTGGGTGCTGTACGTCAGGTGTTCAGCCAGAGATCGTGGACGAGGCAGACTCGCTGGAGTACGTGGAGCCGAGGACGTCGTCATCAGAGTACGTACCTGACAAGGGCCAGACCTTGAGGTCTTTTAGTCGCCACCTTCAGAGGTTACTACTTTCAGTTTTCTTTTAGATAGTTTGTTGCCACGCTTAGGCTTCTTTTTAGACTTTGTACTTGTTGGATATCATATCTCTAATTTAATGAATGCAACTTCTTATCTGTACTTTCTGTTGTTTCGAACTATATTAATGCAAGAACCTGAAAATCTTTTAAAATGGTACCTCTACAGACGCTTATTGGGTCCGAGCCTCTCAGCTCTGGCCTAAGCGGGCCTTGTCACGCTTCGCCTCCGTCCATTTTGGGAAGCGGGGCGTGACAGACTGAGGATGAGGTTATTGCAGGTAACCCTAAGCCTAGATGTTTCTTTTCTTAGTTAGTCTTGTTGTTGGAATTTGTTTGGCTGTTTGTTATATTTGCTAGAATAGGATTTGATTGTTAGATTGCTTGTTAGGTGTGATTTTGGTTGGCACATTTCCTGCACGAGTCCTTTTCGATTCTGGTGCATCGATGTGCATTATTTCCCGGAGCTTGGTGGAGAAGCATTCCTTATCGACTTCCCCTCTTTCCAAGAGTTGGGATATCGTTACAGGAAATGGCGTGATCTCGGTGCATCGTGGTTGCAATTCTTGCCCTTTGGTGGTCTGTGGACATGAGCTCTACGCTGATTTCATCGTCCACGACATCATCAACTATGATGCTGTCCTTGGGATGGACTGGCTTGGGAGTTTCTATGCCACGATCGATTGTCGGAGGAAGAAGGTGGTGTTTGAGATTCCAGGCCATCCGGTGTTCGAGTTCAGCCATGGTAGCAGTTCGCTTGGTCCGGTCAGGTTTCGGGCCAAGCCGGTGGAGATCGTTGCTATGTAGATGGAGCAGTGTAGACCAGCGGTAGTGCGTGACTTCGACGACGTCTTCCCCAAGGAAATGTCAGGATTGCCGCCCGACCGAGCTCTCGAGTTTTCGATCGATCTTATTCCAGGAACGCAGCCTATCTCGAAGGCGCCCTATCGTATGGCACCAGCAGAATTGGAAGAATTGCGGAAGCAGCTGGACGAACTCCTTCAGAAGGGTTACATTCATCCCAGTGTGTCTCCGTGGGGAGCACCGGTCTTGCTGGTGAAAAAGAAGGACGGTTCGCGTCGCATGTGTGTGGACTACCGGGAGTTGAATGCGGTGACTGTCAAGAATCGATATCTGTTGCCTCGTATAGATGACATTTTTAATCAGCTTGGAGGATCGAGGGTATTCTCTAAGTTGGATCTGAGGAGTGGTTATCATCAGTTGAAGGTGAGGAAGGAAGATGTTCCGAAGACATCATTCGGGACGAAGTATGGACACTATGAGTTCGTGGTTATGCCTTTCGGTGTAACCAACGCACCCGTAGTTTTTATGAATCTGATGAATCTGATCTTCTATGACTTTTTAGACAAGTTTGTCGTTATCTTCATTGACGACATTATGACTTTTTAGACAAGTATGTGGTGGCGGGAGATGGTATTTCGGTGGACCACGAAAAGATCAAGGCTATCAGGGAATGGCGTGTTCCGCAGTCAGCGTCTGATATCCGGAGTTTCCTTGGGCTTGCAGGTTATTACCGACGGTTCATTAAGGACTTCTCCCATATTGCTGAGCCGATGACCAGACTGACGCGGAAGGATGTACCATTTGATTGGTCTGTTGGGTGTGAGGATGCCTTTGGTGTTCTGAAGGAGAGGCTGACGACCGCCCCTGTTCTTGCCGTGCCTGATCAGAGTGGAGGATTCGAGATCTTTTGCGATGCTTTTGGCAAAGGTCTCGGTTGTGTATTGCATCAGCATTGGCACGTGGTAGCGTATGCTTCACGTCAGCTTAAGACCCATGAGAAGAATTACCCGATGCACGACTTAGAGTTGGCAACATTCGTGTTTGCGCTGAAGATTTGGAGGCACTTCCTGCTGAGTGAGAGGGTGAAGATCTTCACCGATCACAAAAGCTTGAAGTACATTTTCACTCAGAAGGAGCTCAACATGCGACAACGTCGATGGTTGGACCTCATGGCTGATTATGAGATCGATCTGCAGTATCACCCTGGAAAGGTGAATGTGGTTCCAGATGCACTGAGTAGACTTCCAGCGGTGATTTTGTTGACTTCGCAGTGGAGATTGCAGTAGGATTTTTGCGGGTCTGGTATTGAGATTTTCCTTCTTGGGGAGACTTCTTTGTTGATGTGTATGCAGATACAATCGACGATCGTGGACAGGATCTAGGCTGGTCAGGCTAGAGACCCAAAGTTGGTGAGGATACGGGAGCAGGTGGAAGCCGATCTGTGGATTGACTTCTTGATTCATGAGGATGGCTTGCTAAGGTTTGGAGCCAGGTTGTGTGTGCCAGCTGGAGACATCAGAGAGGAGTTGTTGGTTGAGGCACACAGTTCGCCGTATTCTGTGCATCCTGGTGGGACCAAGATGTACAAGGACCTTCTCCTGAACTATTGGTGGCATGGTATGAAGAGGAGTGTGGCTCGGAGTGTAGCCAAGTGTCTGGTTTACCAGCAGGTAAAGGCGGAGCATCAGCGTACGACAGGGTTGCTACAACCGCTTCCGATTCCAGATTGGAAGTGGCAACACATCACTATGGACTTTGTGACTGGACTGCATCGGAGTCCGAAGCAGAATGACGCGATTTGGGTGATCGTAGACCGATTGACCAAATCCGCGCACTTTATTCTTTTCCGAGTAGGACAGTCCACTGAGACGCTAGCAAGGAGATATATGGAAGTAAATCTTTTTACTCTCCGTTTTTGTATCTTTTCCCTAGTTTAGATAGTGATGTAACGTGAATCGTGCAGGAGATCGTACGACTTCATGAAGTCCCTGTGAGTATCGTGTCAGACAGAGAAACGAGATTCACGTCTCAGTTCTGGCAGAGTTTACCGAAGAGCCTGGGTACGAGTCTGAGTTTCAGCATGACGTACCATCTGCAGACAGATGGCCAGTCCGAGAGGACGATCCAGATCTTGGAGGACATGCTAAGGGCGTGCATGTTGGACTTCACGGGATCTTGGGAATATCACCTCCACTTTGTTGAGTTTACCTACAATAACAGCTACCAGGCGAGTATTGGCATGGCACCTTTCGCCGCGCTATATGGGAAGAAATGTCTATCGCCACTGAGCTGGGATGACATTGGAGACAGGGAGCTGTTAGGACCTGAGATGATCGTGGAGGCGGTGGATGTTGTGAGGAACATTCGGGAGAAGCTGAGGATTGCTCAGGACCGTTTCAAGCATTGGGCAGATGCTAAACGGCGTCCTTTGGAGTTTCAGCCAGGTGGCCACGTGTTCCTGAAGATTTCCCCTAATCGAGGAGTGATTCGCTTTGGGAAACGAGGGAAGCTGAGCCTGAGATACATTGGAACGTTTGACATTCTGGAGAGAGTTGGCGAGGTAGCCTACCGCTTAGCCTTGTCGCCATCTTTGGAAGGAGTTCACGATGTCTTCCATGTGTCGCAGCTTCGTCGGTACATCAGCGATCCATCTCATGCTGTGGATTTCTCAGAGATCACCGTTCGCCCCGATCTGACGTATGACCAGCAGCCAGTGCAGATTTTGGACAGGCGTCAGAAGTCACTCCGGAACAAGACAGTCGATCTTGTTAGGGTGATGTGACGACACGGCGCGCCAGGAGAGTCTACTTGGGAGAGAGAAGATGAGATGAGAGAGCGATACCCAATTTTGTTCCCTGAAGCCGTAGGAATCTTTCCGAAGCTTTGCGCTTCAATTCGGCACTTTTCATGCATTTTAGTTAGTTCAAGAAGGGGAACCAACCGACTAGATTGCAATCTAGTCGGTCGGCAACCCTTCAGGAACCGACTAGTTCATCTTGTATATTTCAGCTGAGTGACTGTTTGCGCTTAGTCGGTCTAAGAACATTCATCGACCGACTAGTTCCCCAACTAGTCGGTTAGAACATGTTCTCAGACCGACTAATTCTGAGATCTTTCTGACAGCCAAGTTACTGTTTACAGTTAGTAGGTCAAAGAATGACTATCGACCGACTACTTGCCAAACTAGTTGGTTAGAGTTTCTTCTCGAACCAACTAACTCTCAGTACCTTTTGTCTTTCATATTTTGCCTTTAGTCGGTCAATGAACATTCACCGACCGACTAGTTCCCAAACTAGTGGGTTGACGGACCTTCACAGACCGACTAAATCTGTCTACCCTGTGTCGACCCTGTTCACTGTTTGCCTTTTAGTCGGTCTCAGTTGGACGACCGACCGACTAGTTCCCAAACTAGTCAGTCGACCACTGTAACGACCGGTTTTTGTAATGACTATTATATGAATAATATTGGATGTTCTCTCCTTGTGTGCTTTTCCCTGTCTGACGTTCTTATGTTGATCTTCATCGCGTCCATTTCTTACAGCTAGAGTGATCTTAGAAGCCAAAGGAATCTTCCCGAAGCTTCGCGCTTCAAATCGACACTTCTGGTGCATCTTAGTTGGTTTATGAAGGAGAGCCAACCGACTAGATTGCAATCTAGTCGGTCGGCAACACTTCACAGACCGGATAGTTCTTTTCAGTAATTTTTGACTGAGTTACTGTTTACAATTAGTCGGTCTAACACATTCATCGACCGACTAGTTGCGAAACTAGTCGGTCAAGACTTGTTCTCAGACCGACTTGTACAGAGTACCTTTTTGTCGGCTGAGTTACTGTTTACAGTTAGTCGGTCAAAGAACAACTATCGATCGACTAGTTGAGAAACTAGTCGGTTAGAGTTTCTTCTCAGACCGACTAACCGTCAGTACTCATTGTCTTTCATATTCGACCTCTAGTCGGTTCATGAACGTTCACCGACCGACTAGTTCCCAAACTAGTCGGTTGACGATCCCTCATAGACCGACTAATTATGCCTTCCCTGTACAGACACTGTTCACTATTTGATTTTAGTCGGTGTCAGTTGGACGACTGACCGACTAGATCCCAAACTAGTCGGTCGACCACTCTTCACTGACCGACTAGTTTACCCAGTAAACCTAGGTTAAGTCGTAGCTGCCACTATTTCCTTCTATTTAAACCCTATGCGTTTTCTATTCTTTCTTCACTTTTCTTAGACGATCTTTTCACCAATCATCCCCTGATCTTCCTCTTGCCTTCCTTCACCCTCCCGAGCCTCCTCTCACCCTCCGTTGTGCCGGCGATCACCCCGCGAGCCGCCGGCCGATCTCCAAAAAAACCCCAAAATCCTCTTTTGCTCCAGATTTGCCCTATATTCCCCATTTTCCAGATCCATTTTAGATCAGCCGCAGGAGATCCTTCAGCCGCAACTTCTCCCTCGGATCGCTCTTCCGTTGTCGTGCTAAGCTTGGTTTGGCGACGGCAACCCGGAGATCGTCGAGATCCTCTTCTACCTGCAGTTCGTAGGCATCGTGATCGTCAATCTTCTACTACAAATACGGTTAGTAGATCTACCTTTAATCTCCCCATAACCCTCACTGTAACTTAGAAAACCTAATAAAAAATTGATTACTAGATGTCATAGGATTCCAAAACAAAAATATGGATTGGATCTTGATTCTAATTTTCTGTTTTGCCAAAACAGCGAACCCTAATTTCCATAGAGTAGCGATTTGTGTGACAACTCTCGTCGATCAACAAACCTCGGTACCAGGCAAGTGAAACTTGCCTACCTATTTTTAGGCCATGTTTTAGGCCATTACTTGTTTTAGTGTGAAAGAGACTAGACCGTGAAATGATAGCGGTCTAGGCGCAAATTCAAATTCTAGCTTGACAACGAAGCTAGAATTGCCTTGTCATGTCATGACATGCATTGCCTATCATGTTTATTTTCTTTAACGGTACGCAAATTCTATTCGAATATTTGTCATGTGCATCCATCTTACATGTCATCTGTTTGCATGTCGTAGCACATGCAACAAATCCTTGTACAAATCCGTGTTTCCGTGTTACGGCTAGGCACCCGTTATACGGGCATAACCCTACGCCATCCTTGTTAAAAACACTTCGTGGCTCGTGATCCAGAAGCGAGCATTCCATGTTCGGGGGTAAGGCCCTGGCTCGATACACATGGAGGGGTAGGGATAAACGGTCACTTGAGCGTAAGAGTTGGCCTGTACAGCCACTCTAGCCAAAGGGCGGAATCTCTGTGCACGACGTACTTACTTTACTTGTACTAGTCCTTGTGTATGTTCCTTGCAAACTTGACATCCATTCCATGCTTGTACCTTTTTACCATACTTATTGCACTCTTACTTTAACTGCCATGTCATGCATACTTTTGGATTGCTAGTTTGCTTTTTACCTTCTTTAGTTTCCTTGCACGAGTCTTGTTGACTTGCTGACATGTGCCCCTTCTCTTTGGGTGTCGCATGTTAGTTGCTGAGCCAGAGTTTGCTGTTGAGGGCGACGAGTTCGTGGAGTTCGTGCCCGATTCTGTTGCTGACGTGGAGTACGAGGATACCGGTGACCAGTCCTAGTGTTCCTTCATAGTTCTACCTTTAGTTGTTGTTATTTGTCGATGAGTAGCACCGTTTGTTGTTAGATTCCTTGTTGGCCATGCTGGGCCTTTTCTTTTCGCCTCTGTTGTAGCCTGGTGGCTTTTCTGTGGTTGTTGAACTTTATCTGGACATCGAGATTATAATTTAATATTATTGCCTCTTCTATTATTCTTGTCTTTGTTCCATGTCACATTACAGGGACCTGCTATTTTATGTTGATTGACGCGTATCGGACTTGCGGCTTTGTAGCTTCAAGTCTGAGCGGACCTTCTCACGCTTCGCCTCCATATTTTTGGGAAGCGGGGCGTGACAGGTTTCTTTGGTGGCCCATGCAGGTCCACACACTGTAACTGTGGCTTAATCGGAACAACGATAAGAAATTATAGAATGTCCGATAAACAATTTCGACACCTAGTCATAGGCTGAGAGTCTGATTTGTTTCGTTTTTCCTGTGTCATTAGATGGCTGGAAGACGGAATACCCGTGCTGGTGGTGGTGTGCCCCCTTGCGTTGAGGAGCCGGACCGAGAGCCCACCAACGGGGAGATTATGCGGATGATGCATTAGATGATGCAGGTGCAGCAGGGGATGCTGCAGAATGCCTGGAATGTTCCGCTTGCTCGTGCAGCGCAGCCTGTCCAAAATGTCCCCCGCTTTGAGCCCGGAGCGAAGTAGTTTCGGGAGCTGGGCCCCGCTTACTTTGATGGGATCGAAGGACCTCTAGCTGCAGACGAGTGGACCAGGAACATGGAGGACAACCTGAAGATGTCGAAGGTCGACCCGGCTGGATGGGTTGACTTGGCGAAGAGGCAGCTTAAGGATAATGCTCAAAACTGGTGGGATGCAGAGGAAGAGTTGCTGGAGGAGCCGATATCTTGGGCTACCTTCAAGTCCAGATTCGATGAGGAGTATTTTCTGAAGGCTGCCAGGAGGGAGATGGCGCAACGTTTCATTGACCTGAAGCAGGGGAGCTTGACGGTGGACCAGTACCACCAGGTGTTCACCAGGCTGAGTCGTTTCACACCGAAAATGGTGCAGGATGCTGATGAGAGAACCCAGAGGTTTCTATAGGGGATTTATTTGGATCTTCAGAGCTTTATGACTTCTTCTGATTCGGAGACATATCAGAAGGTGCTGGTTACAGCGAAGAGGCAGGAGCTGATTGTGAACCAGAAGAGAGGATGTGCTTCTGGAGCTGGGAAGAGGCCTGTGGAGCAAGCCAGGGCAGTGATGAGACCGGGGTTTAGGCCTAATCAGTCGGTAAAGTTCAAAGAGGCCCGGAGGGCCTCCTACTCTGAAGACTTGCCATTTTTGTGGCAAGACTGGGCATGTCAAGGATTAATGCCGGAAGATGTTGGGTCAGTGCTTGGTTTGTGGTGATCATGCGCATACCATGAAGGACTGCCCGAAGTCCAAGCAGCCATGGAGGGGACCTGTTGCAGCTCAGCCGTTGCAGCAGAGGACACCTATACCTGCTGGACGTGGAGCACCTCTTGTTCCGCAGAGGAAAGATTTTCAGCAGGCTGTTCAGCCAAGGCAGCAGGCTTTCCTAATGACTGCAGTTGAGGCTGAGACCGAGGATGAGGTTATTGCAGGTAACTCTCACCCTAGTTGTTCTTTTCTTAGTTATTCTTGTTTGTTGGAGTTTGTTTGGTTGTTGTTATGCATGCTAGAATAGAATTTGATTGTTAGACTATCTGTTAGGTGTGATTTTGGTTTGCACATTTCCTGCCCGAGTCCTCTTCGACTCAGGTGCATCAATGTGCATTATTTCCCGGAGCTTCGTGGAGAAGTGTTCCTTGTTGACTTCCCCTCTTCCCAAGAGTTGGGATATCGTTACAGGAAATGGCATGGTCTCGGTGCATCGTGGTTGCAATTCTTGCCCTTTGGTACTGTGTGGACATGAGCTCTACGCTGATTTCATCGTCCACGACATCATCAACTATGATGCCGTCCTCGGGATGGACTGGCTTGGGAGTTTCTACGCCACGATCGATTATCGGAGGAAGAATGTGGTGTTCGAGATCCCTGGACATCCGGTGTTCGAGTTCAGCCGTGGCAGTAGTTTGCTTGGTCCGGTCAGGTTTCGGGCCAAACCGGTGGAGATCGTTGCTATGCAGATGGAGCAGTGTAGACCTGCGGTAGTGTGTGACTTCGACGACGTCTTCCCCGAGGAGATGTCTGGATTGCCACCCGATCGAGCTCTCGAGTTTTTGATCGACCTTATCCTGGGAGCGCAGCCTATCTCGAAGGCGCCCTATCGCATGGCACCAGCAGAATTGGAAGAATTGCGTAAGCAGCTGGACGAACTTCTTCAGAAGGGTTACATTAATCCCAGTGTGTCTCTTTGGGGAGCACCGGTCTTGCTGGTAAAGAAGAAGGACGGTTCGCATCGCATGTGTATGGACTACCGGGAGTTGAATGCTGTGATCGTCAAGAATCGATATCCATTGCCTCGTATTGATGATATTTTTGATCAGCTTGGAGGATCGAGGGTATTCTCTAAGTTGGATCTGAGGAGTGGTTATCATCAGCTGAAGGTGAGGAAGGAAGATGTTCCGAAGACAACGTTCATGACGAAATATGGACACTACGAGTTCGTGGTTATGCCTTTCAGTGTAACCAACGCACCCGCTGTTTTTATGAATCTGATGAATCTGATCTTCTATGACTTTTTAGACAAGTTTGTCATTATTTTCATTGACGACATTCTGATCTACTCAAAGTCAGAGGATGAGCATGCGTCGCACTTGAGGACAGTGTTGGAGATCTTGAGGAAGCATCGGTTGTATGCTAAGGATTCTAAGTGAGAGTTTTTGTTGGACAGAGTTGCTTTTCTTGGGCATGTGGTGACTGGAGATGATATTTCAGTGGATCCCGAGAAGATTAAGGCTATCAGGGAGTGGCCTGTTCCGCAGTCAGCGTCGGAGATCCGAAGTTTCCTTGGATTGGCTAGTTATTACTGGCGGTTCATTAAGGATTTCTCCCGTATTGCTGAGCCGATGACCAGACTGATGCGGAAGGATGTGCCTTTTGTTTGGTCTGATGACTGTAAGGAAGATTTTGTTGTTCTGAAGGAGAGGCTGACGACTGCCCCTGTTCTTGTTGTGACTGATCAGAGTGGAGGATTCGAGATCTTTTGCGATGCTTCTGGCAAGGATCTCGGTTGCGTATTGCATCAGCATGGGCACGTGGTTGCGTATGCTTCTCGTCAGCTTAAGGCTCATGAGAAGAATTACCCGACACACGATTTGGAGTTGGTCGCTGTCGTGTTTGCGCTGAATATTTGGAGGCACTTCCTGCGATCACAAAAGCTTGAAGTACATTTTCACACAGAAGGAGCTCAACATGCGACATCGTCGGTGGTTGGAGCTCATGGAGGATTATGAGATTGATTTGCAGTATCATCCTGGCAAGGTGAATGTGGTTCCGGATGCGCTGAGTAGACTTCCGGCGGTGATGTTATTGACTTCGCAGTGGAGATTGCAGCAGGATTTTTGCGAGTCCGGTATTGAGATTGTTCTTCCTGGAGAGGCTTCTTCGTTGATGTGTATGCAGATACAGTCGACGATCGTGGATAGGATCAAGGCTGGTCAGGCTGGAGACCCGAAGTTGGTGAGGATTCGGGGGCTGGTGGAAGCCGGTCTGCGGACTGACTTCTTGATTCATGAGGACGGATCGTTGAGATTTGGAGCCAGGTTATGTGTGCCAGCTGGGGACATCAGAGAGGAATTGTTGGTGGAGGCACACAGTTCGCCGTATTCTGTGCATCATGGTGGCCCAAGATGTATAAGGATCTTCGCCTAAACTATTGGTGGCATGGTATGAAGAGGAGTGTGGCTCAGAGTGTAGCCAAGTGTCTGGTTTGCCAGCAGGTAAAGGCAGAGCATCAGCGTTCGGCAGGGTTGCTATAACTGCTTCCGATTCTGAAGTGGAAGTGGCAACACATCACTATGGACTTCGTAACTGGACTACCTCGGAGTCCGAAGCTGAATGACGTGATTTGGGTGATCGTAGACCAATTAACCAAATCCGCGCACTTTATTCCTTTCCGAGTAGGACAGTCCACTGAGGCGCTAGCGAGGAGATATATGGACGTAAATATTTTTACTCTCCGTTTTAATTTCCTTTTCCTAGTTTAGATAGTGATGTAACGTGAATCGTGCAGGAGATCATGCGACTTCACAAAGTCCATGTGAGTATCGTGTCGAACAGAGACACGAGGTTCACATCTTAGTTCTGGCAGAGTCTGCAGAAGAGCCTGGGTACGAGTCTGAGTTTCAGCACGGCGTACCATCCGCAGACGGATGGCCAGTCCGAGAGGACGATCCAGATCTTGGACGACATGCTGAGGGCGTGCATGTTGGACTTCAAGGGATCTTGGGAGGATCATCTACACCTTGTTGAGTTTGCCTATAATAACAGCTACCAGGTGAGTATTGGCATGTCACCTTTTGCCACGCTATACGGGAAGAAATGTCGATCGCCACTGAGCTGGGATGACATCGGAGATTGGGAGCTGTTAGGACCTGAGATGATCGTGGAGGCCGGAGATGTTGTGAGGAACATACGGGAGAGGCTGAGGATTGCTCAGGACCGTTTTGAAGCATTGGGCTGATGCTAAACGGCGTCCTTTGGAGTTTCAGCCAGGTGACCATGTGTTCCTGAAGATTTCCCCGAATCGAGGAGTGATTCGCTTTGGGAAACGAGGGAAGCTGAGCCCGAGATACATTGGACCGTTTGACATTCTGGAGAGAGTTGGCGAGGTAGCCTACCGCTTAGCCTTGCCACCATCATTAGAAGGAGTTCACGATGTCTTCCATGTGTCGCAGCTTCGTCGGTACATCAGCGATCCATCACATGCTGTGGATTTCTCGGAGATCACCGTTTGCCCCCGATCTGACGTATGACCAGCAGCTAGTGTAGATTTTGGACAGGCATCAGAAGTCACTTTGGAACAAGACCGTCGATCTTGTTAGGGTGATGTGGCGACACGGCTCGCCAGGAGAGTCTACTTGGGAGAGAGAAGACGAGATGAGAGAGCGTTACCCACTTTTGTTCCCTGACACGTGAGTGTTAGGAAATTCCGAGGGCGGAATTTTTCTTAAGGTGGGGAGGATGTAACGACCGGTTTTTGTAATGACTATTATATGAATAATATTGTATGTTCTCTCCTTGTGTGCTTTTTTATTCGGAGTGAATATTACATATTTAACCCCCTAATTAGTCCTATGATGTGCATATATAATGCTTAATTGCTCTCTAATATGTGCGTATTTTGTACATCATTATTTATTAGAGAATTCACCTTGTTTGAGCACAAAACAGCAATTAATGGAGTATTTCTGCACTTTTTATATTTTTCCTAGCATCGTCTCGATCTCACGATTCCAACGACTATTTATTTGTATTATTTCTGAGATCTGTGCTAATTACTGTGTATTTTTGAATGCAGAATACCATTTATTGGAAATAAAATAAAGTTGCATGAATCTTGGCGGCCACGTGGCGCGCATCCAGCGATTCCCGCCTGAATCGAGTGGCTCCAAATGAACGTCGACGCGGCTTTTTCTCAGCCACGAGATCACGATCCAACGGCCGCAAATCGTCTCCGACGCATCAAAACGTGGCGATTTCAAAGCCGTTCGATCGCGATCGAACGACGGAGAGCAATCAGCAGCGAAGTTGCGGAGTGCGACATTTAACGGCCACGTGGCGACGTAGGGACCTTTCGATCGACATCAGACGGACGAGGACGAAAGATGACTCGAATTCGAATTCGAGAGGCGGGAGTTTTTACGATCGTTTGATCGCAATCGAACGTCCATGATCAACCCGACCAAGCGGCGAAGCAGCGAACGAAGGAGGGCACGTGGCTCCATCTCAGCGGATCTCCGCATGATCAAACGGTCAGCAACAACGCCTAAGCGAACGAAGCGGCAGAAGACCAACGTGCGACGTGGAGCGAGGAAGATCGTTGGATCTTAAATCCAACGGTGTTGAATTAATCCGAGCTGCGCTTGGATTTGCAAGCGGAGCTGGTTCGCGCAAATCTCCAAGCCCACGTGGCGTGCCCACAGACGATCCCGCATTGGATCGAACGGCCACAATTTGATGCGGGTATCGGATGCGGTTTTAAGTGGGGTTTGAACCCGTTAAGCCCCAAAACCCGCAATGCTATTATATAAGCGTATTTCTAGGGTTTTGTGGCGTATTCTGGCGTATTTTGGGACTTTTGGAGCGGCTACTGTGCGTATTTCTCCAGGGGAAAATTCTGAAAAATCCCAGAGGCTATTCTTCTACTTTCCAGGGAGTTTTGGGTTCTAAAGTGGAGATTTGGTGATAAATTCTTGAACTTATACCCCGTATTTGGTGTATTTCATTGTATTTTGGCTATTAAAACGATGTATTTGGCCATGAAATCTGATTTTCCTTGCACCATGGGTCGCTAATCTCCTTGTGCTATGGTTGAGATGTAGTTAGGAGTATTTATTTGCTAAATTTCATGTCTTTAGCCCTATTATCATGTCAAAATTGCTCGTAACATTGATTTCTACAACGTATTTGTTGGGTATTTGCTTATTGTCGATATTGTTTACACCCCATATGGCTAGGCCCTGACAAGGCTAGCCAACTCATGTTCACTAATCTGAACTTATTGTTGCGTTTATCGTTTAATGAAATCAATGTTGCTAGTGATACGTATACGGCTATTTTGACTAGTTTGTATCGATTCATCTTCCGACGCTTTCACGCCTTGACCGGGTAAAGCGTTTAGTTATTTGAAAGACATGATATTTCAGCGATTATTAACTCCTAATGAAATCACAACCGTAGCACATCCACTTCATATGTGTTGGTGTTGACGTAGTTAGGGTGTCGTATTCATTGATTTCTATATCTTTTCGCCCTATTTGCACGTGATTAATTCGTTGGCACGCTTTTATATACTTAATCGCCATACTTTCCGACGTTCTCGTGCCCTGACCGGACGAAACGTTGAGTTATAGAAAAGGTATTTATAATCAATGATTGCACACACCCTAACGAAATCAAACCCAACACATACTCCCCATACTTGTATCCCTACCGAAGTCACCGTAAATATCGTAGGATTATAGCTTCTTATTCCAAACTCTTGATACTCTTGATTATACCTGATAGGTGGTTGGTTCTCATCGTATTATTATTCTTTACAGATTGACGTTCGTAGTTTTGCAGGTCAGTTGTCCTGCAGATTCGATACCTGGACTCACCAGGATATTACTTGCACGATCTCCTGTGCTTGGGAGTAGTTCTCACATCATTTGAGACGAGGCAAGTTTTTGGCGCCGTTGCCGGGGATAACAGCACTTGCAATCTACGATTTCAGTTCGTTTGGAGGAACATTCGGTGAGATCCTTCCATCTTATAGTCTAGGAATTTTTTTTATTTTTTTTGTTTTCTCTTTAAGAATGGAGTATATGGAATACATGAAATTCTATTGCACGAATAATTTGTATGATGCAGAATATTATAAGGCACACAAACATAGGATGGAGAAGCTCAAGATCGTTGGTTTTAATCAGACTGATTATGAAACTTTCTTTCAGGCCTGGAGGAGGTTCACAGACATAATATCGAGCTATCCGCAGCATGGGTTTACGAAGAAAGAACTTATGGATTCCTTCCTAGGTGGACTACGACCACAGCTGCAGGAATTCTTGGGAGTCATGACACCGACAGAGGCGTGGAATTATATGGAGTCTTTGCAAGAGGACGAAGAAATCATGAAAGAGACTTCAGAGTGCGATTCAACAGAGCCTTCAAGCCTTGATCCAGAGGAGCAAAGTGTAGACGTACCTTTGCACCACTTGAAAGAGGAAGTTCAATTGCTCATTCAGACACAGGAGGCCACATCCCATCAATTCCAAGAAAACTTCCTTGCTCGGAGTCGGCAGATTCAGCAATCTATTGAAAATCTTAAGCTGATTTCCACTTGCGTAGAAGAAAATAATTCGTTTGAAATTCAATTTCCAAAATCTAATTTGACTTCATCTTCTATTGCAGGTATATCGAGCGAGCCATGTCACGATGAAGTCACGAATGAAAGCATTGACATGGCAGGAAGTGTGTGCAAAGTAGAGGATGAGCGAGCAATTTTGGATGAACAGGAGGAGGAGACGACTAGGGACATTGGTTTAAAGAATATCGCTATGGAGCCCGAACCATCCCCTTCCCCAGTTTTCTCCCAAAACCATTTACCCCTCTCCACATTGACTGAGCATCATACTGAGCGTAGTGCACATTTTTCATGGAGTTGTCATCACCATGCTCTATTTTACTTCACCTATTTTGATGACTATATTTGGAATGTGTTTATGGCGAAGAATTTTAAAATAAATTGGATTGACGTGACTCATCTCTTGCAGGATACAGGTGACCAGATTATAGAGATGCTGGGAGTTACGTTGCTGGAGTCCAATTTAGCCTTTGGAGGAAGTATACTCGCCGAGGAGCACAAGGAACAAATTGAACAACTTCCTCCACCATTAAAGATTCAGGATCTGCCATTTGAACACGGTGTGTTCTTTCTAGTAGCGTAGAATTTTATTTGCTTTCTAGGATGCTTGCTTGAATAAACTCGTACCCCTTTCGACATTGAGGACAATGTCCATCTTTAGTTGGGGGGGTGTGTATGAGACCTTAGGATTTTTTTTTCAAAAGCATGGCATAAGGAATGAATGAACCACCAATCTCACCATTTTAAACTCCTTCGTATTCCTCAAATGCGGGTGATTATGCATTAACTGAGTTCTAAAAATTGTTTATGGCTTGAATTAATTTTTTTTGCTTCATGAATTACCGTTCATATGCTATTCATGAAAATTTTTCAATTGCTATGATTAATATCTCGAAATAGTTTGAACTTATTCCTTGCATGCTAATGTGATGAAAAAGCTTAAGTATACACGATTTTTTTGAAAAGTCTTCAAGTTGAATAGGAATTTGGCCTTGGTTATTAATGCTTTATTCAAAAATAATAATGGGTATTGAGTTGCTTATGAAAAGAAAAAAAAGAGGAAAAATGAATGAAAAATGAAGAAAAATGAATGAATAAGTATGTCACTATTAAATAACTTGGTTGGCTCGAGTAGTACAGTCCGAGTGGTCCTTTTTGGCCTAATGCCCTATTATCGTCTGATTTGGGAGCCATTGACAGGAAACTCACTCATTTGATGGAGCGATCCAAGTTATACATTTTTCTGCGAATGTTGCTTGATGCGCGTTACGCGGAACGAATAAAAGAAATGGTGAATATATATTAAGCAACTTCATTACCCATATCTTGAATGATTGTTTTGATAGGCCAATTCCTTGGAAACAAGAAAACTAGAGAAAAACGACGTGTTATACTTTCGCTTGCGCAAAACGATGCTTGTATGTTATTTATTCAGACTAAAGTATAGAAAATATCATGTGATTGATTTCGTTCATGGATGTGTATATTGATGGTGAAGATCATGTTGGAAAGTGTATTATTGAGCCACGCCACAAGCGATTGATAGAATTATTTTTTTATTGATCATCCGTATTTATCGCTCTTTTTTCTAGGGACTAGCAAAACGCTAGTTGGGGGGTGTGATTCGGAGTGAATATTACATATTTAACCCCCTAATTAGTCCTATGATGTGCCTATATAATGCTTAATTGCTCTCTAATATGTTCGTACTTTGTACATCACTATTTATTAGAGAATTCACCTTGTTTGAGCACAATACAGCAATTAATGGAGTATTTATGCACTTTTTATATTTTTCCTAGCATCATCTCGATCTCACGATTCCAACGACTATTTATTTGTACTTTTCTGAGACCTGTGCTAATTACTGTGTATTTTTGAATGCAGAACACCATTTATTGGAAATAAAATAAAGTTGTACGAATCTTGGTGGCCACGTGGCGCACATCTAGCGATTCCCGCCCGAATCGAGCGGCTCCAAATGAACGTCGATGCGGCTTTTTCTCAGCCACGAGATCACGATTCAACGGCCGCAAATCGTCTCCGACGCATCAAAACGGGGCGATTTCAAAGCCGTTCGATTGCGATCGAACGGCGGAGAGCAATCAGCAGTGAAGTTGTGGAGTGCGACATTTAACGGCCACGTGGCGACGTAGGGACCTTTCGATTGACATCAGACGGACGAGGACGAAAGATGAATCGAATTCGAATTCGAGAGGCGGGAGTTTTTACGATCATTCGATCGCAATCGAACGTCCACGATCACCCCGACCAAGCGGCGAAGCAGCGAACGAAGGAGGGCACGTGGCTCCATCTCAGCGGATCTCCGCATGATCGAACGGTCAGCAACAACGCCTAAGCGAACGAAGCGGCAGAAGACCAACGCGCGACGTGGAGCGAGGAAGATCGTTGGATCTTATATCCAACGGTGTTGAATTAATCTGAGCTGCGCTTGGATTTGCAAGCGGAGCTGGTTCGCGCAAATCTCCAAGCCCACATGGCGCGCCCACAGACGATCCCGCATTGGATTGAACGGCCACAATTTGATGCGGGTATCGGATGCGGTTTTAAGCGGGGTTTGAACCTGTTAAGCCCCAAAACCCGCAATGCTATTATATAAGCATATTTCTAGGGTTTTGGGGCGTATTCTGGCGTATTTTGGGACTTTTGGAGCGGCTACTGTGCGTATTTCTCTAGGGGAAAATTCTAAAAAATCCCAGAGGCTATTCT
>JAULAV010002378.1:0-25013 GCA_030789695.1 Scilla litardierei
AGACGTGAACTGATAGCATTTGGTACACCCTCACAACAGCCAAGACTTGACGACAAAGTCTAGGTATAAACTGCTATAACTACCATGCTAGGAATTATAAGTGTGTGTGTGCGTGTGGACCCCATAGAATGAAAAGAACATACATTCCCTTTGTCTTGCCATGTAATACCGTTCTTGAAATGTTTTTCATAACTTGTGGGTAATATGGCACTCTCCAAGATAGAGAGAGTGATCCCTTGTACGGATACACAGCCTGCGGGTAATAGGGCACTCTCCAAGATAGAGAGAGTAATCCCTTGTACGGATACACAACCTACGGGTAATAGTGCACTCTCAAAGATAGATAGAGTGATCTCTTGTACGGATACACAGCTTGCGGAAAATAGGGCACTCACCTAGCGGAGTGAGTGATCCCTTGTACGGACTTGTCTTGAGTACTTGGGTGGGGTAGGGTTGAGCGGTCGTACGGTTTAGAGGGTTTGGCAGCCCTCTAAACGTAAGGCGTGAATCCTCTTATGACACACACGTCCTGTCTTGTCTTGTCATGTAACTGGTAGCACACGCTACGGCCATTGCCATGTCATGTTTACTTTCTTGCACAGTCCTTAAATTCCTACCATTCAATAAAATGTCATGCTGATGCATCTTATAACTTGTCATGTAAACAACATCTAAATATCCGTCTTTAAATTACATACACCTTGCAGTAGAGTTTTCTTACCTTTACTTGTAGACTATGCCTGACATACAACTCCTTTTCTCTTGGGTGTTTGTATGTCAGGTACAGAGACAAAGTTCGTTGACGAGGAGAGCGGACCTGCAGACTTGGACCAGGAGGACATTGCTCAGGAGTACGATCTGGATGAGGACCAGTCTTAGAGTTCTCTGTCGGTTGTTGATTTGGATTTTCAGCTTTCTAGTTTGGGTGCGTATCACCATTTTTCTTTCTGTTTTAGGTTGGGTGCGTAGCACCAGTAGTTTCCCTTCTTTCAGTTGTAGCCATGCCCGAGGCTTACTTTATTAGACTTCTTGTACTTGCTGGATTATCATCTTAATGAATGAATGCTGTTTCTATCAAGTACTATTATTCTTATGAACTTTAAATGCAAGAATCTGTACTTCGTTTGGTGTATCCCTACAGACGCTTATTGGGTCAGAGCTTCACAGCTCTGGCCCTTGCGGACATTCGTCTCGTCATCGCTCCCGTATTATGGGAAGCGGGGCGTGACAGGTTTTTGTGGTGTCCCATGCAGGTCCGTGCAAAAGTCTGGGATGATAAAAGTAATCGCATTCATTTAATTTCCAGTTTAACATGTACAAAGTCTAAATTGGGTTTTTCCTTGTCAACAGGATGCCATGAGACGCAATACCCGAGCCGGGACCTCAGCTGACGGGGCCATGGAAGGCCAAAGTGGTGAATTTCGTCAATTTCTGGGCATCATGAGAGAGATGCTGGATGTTCATCATCAGTTGGTTGAGCAGACACATCAGGCTGCCCGTGCTACCCAAGTTGCTCAGGTTGCACCGCCGCCTGCCACCCGACCTGCAAATGGGGTGAAGTAGTTCAATGAGCTGCAGCCGAGGACCTTTTCTGGAAGGAATGGACCACTTGATGCTGACGAGTGGATCTAGAGCACTGAGGATAAACTGATAGCTGAAAATATACTTGAGGAGACCAAGGTAGAAGTAGCGAAGCTGCAGTTGACTGATAATGCAAGGAACTAGTGGCGCTTAGAGGAAAGCGTCTGGTTTAGCCAGTTGAGTAGAGCACTTTCAAATCCATGTTCAAAGTTAAATACTTTCCTAAGGCTATGAAGAGAGAACTCTTGCAGCAGTTCGTGAACCTGACACAAGGTAGTTTGTCAGTGGATGAGTATGAGGCAGAGTTTGAGATGCTGAGCCATTTTGCCCTGCATATGGTCAAAAAAGAAGAGAACCGAGCTAATCAGTTTCACCAAGGGCTTAACCCCAAGATCCAGGCTTCTATGACTTCGGCAAACTTGACTACTATGGAGGCTATACTGAACGTAGCCAGGAATCATGAGACTGTGGCGAGACTTCCTGATCCTCTTGCTAGTGGAGGAAAGCGACCGATGGAGCAGTACAAGCCAGTAGGTAGGCCTGTTATGAGGCATGTTCATTCAGTGCCTTTCAAGAGGCCAGGAGCACCTGTACAGAGTCAGACCAAGTGCATATGCCATTTCTGTGGCAAGCCAGGGCATCAACAGAGCAATTGCAGGAGGAAGCTGAGTTGTGTTTGGTGTGTGGAGCTGACATACATGATGCTAAAGATTGCCCGAGGGCACACCATGCTATGGGCAGAGCACCAGTCCCATTGCAGCGTGGAGCGCTACCACCTATTCAGAGAGGAGCTGCTGTTTGTAGACCCCCTTTGCCACCACAGGAACAGATCTACCGGCAATCAGTGCCACCTCAGAGGCCAGCATACACCATGACAGCCGTGAAGGCTGAGGACGTGGATGTCGTCATTGCAGGTAATCTCTTAAAACTAGTCTTTCATATGTATTGCGTAGTTCATATTGTTTGCAAGTGATTGTGTAACCTTACTAGTTAGATTAGTGACCCTTGTTGACATTAGTTATTATCTCTTTATCTTAGGCACCATCATAGTGGCATCTTATCTGGCACTAAATTTGTTCGACTCCAGTGCTTCTATGTGCATCATAACCCGGAGATTCATAACAGAACACTCCATTACCACCCATACGCTTCCAAAGTGTTGGGATATTACTACAGGGAACGGAGTAGTGACGGTTAATTTGGGATGCCGAACGATTCCGTTAGTGATTAGTGGACACGAGCTCTATGCCGACTTCATTTTCCATGATTTGCCGCATTTCAATGTTGTTCTTGACATCGATTGGTAGGGGGATTTCCATGCTTCGATCGATTGTCACAGTAAGAAGGTGGTGTTGATGATACAATGTCACCAAGAGTTCGAGTTTCATAGCAGAGAACGATCACTTGGACCCGTTAGATTTTGGGCCAAGCCAGAGGAGTCGATCATTGTCGCCATGCAGATGGAGACCGAGAGACCAGCAGTGGTCAGAGACTTCAACGACGTCTTTTCGGATGATATTTCAAGGTTGCCACCCAACAGAGCTGTATAGTTCAGCATAGATCTTATGTCGGGAGCGCAACCTATTTCGAAGGCACCGTATCGTATGGCTCCAGCAGAGCTTGAGGAGCTGCGGAGGCAATTGGACGAACTGTTGCAAAAAGGATTCATACATCCTAGTGTGTCACCTTGGGGTGCACCAGTCTTATTGGTGAAGAAGAAGGATGGGTCCCACAGGATGTGTGTGGATTACAGATGGCTAAATGCAGTGACTGTGAAGAAAAAGTATCTGCTGCCTCGCATTGATGATATATTCGACTAGCTTGGAGGTTCGAGAGTCTTCTCGAAACTGGACTTGAGGAGCAGATACCATCAGCTGAAGGTGAAGAAGGATGACATACCGAAGACGACATTCAAGATAAAGTACAGACACTATGAGTTCATGGTCATGCCTTTCGGTGTGACCAACGCTCCTGCAGTGTTCATGAATTTGATGAATTTGTTCTTCTATGACTTCCTGGATAAGTTCGTCGTTATCTTCATTGACGACATTCTTATTTACTCAAAGTCTGAGAAGGAGCACAGTCGACATCTGAGGATAGTGTTGGAGACACTGAGCATCATCAACTTTATGTCAAGTATAGTAAGTGTGAGTTTTGGTTGGACAGAGTCGCATTCCTGGGATACGTGGTATCCGGAGATGGCATATCGGTAGATCCGGAGAAGGTCAGAGTAGTCAGCGAGTGGCCGGCCCCGCAGTCAGCATCGAATATCAGAAGCTTTCTTGGGTTAGCTGGCTATTACCGTCGGTTCATTAAGGATTTCTCGAGGATTGCAGAGCTGATGACAAAGCTGACAAGGAAGGATATGGAGTTCGTTTGGTCAGAGGATTGTGAGAAGGCTTTCATTATTTTGAAGGTGAGATTAACCACATCACCGGTTTGGTGGTACTGGATCAGAACGGAGGCTTTGAAATTTACTGTGATGCGTCTGGCAAGGGACTCGGATGCGTCCTGCATCAGCATGGTCATGTGGTCGCGTACGCTTCTCGACAGTTGAAGAATCATAAGAAGAACTACCCGACGCATGATCTAGAGTTGGCAGCGGTGATATTTGCATTGAAGATCTGGAGACACTTCCTGCTGAGTGAGAGCGTGAAAATATTCACCGATCACAAGAGCTTGAGGTACATATTTACTCAGAAGGAGCTCAACATGTGTCATAGACAATGGTTAGAGCTGATGGCAGATTATGAGATAGATCTGCAGTATCACCAGTGGAAGGTGAATGTAGTGCCAGATGCTTAGAGCAGACTCCCCACAGTGATGATGCATACTGCCCACTGGAGAGTACAACAGGAGCTGAGAGGGATGAACATTGAGGTTGTCCTACCAGGAGTGATCGTTTGTTGATAAACTTGTAGATTCAGTCAACGATTGTGGATCGTATCAAGGCAGCTCAGGTAGAAGATCCAAAGCTACAGACGATCAGAAGACAGGTAAAAGCTGGACTTCAGACGGAGTTCAACATTCATGAGGATGGATCCTTAAGATACGTCAGTAGACTCTACGTACCTGCAGGAGACATTAGAGATGAGCTGTTGAAGGAGGCCCATAGCTCGCCTTATTCCATATATCCTGGAGGCACGAAGATGTACAAGGACCTCCAGCTGAACTATTGGTGGATTGGCATGAAGAGGAGTGTGGCACGGAGCGTTGCCAAGTGTCTTGTTTTCCAACAAGTGAAGGCGGAGCACCATCGGACCGTAGGACTGCTACAACCGCTTCCTATTCCAAAGTGGAAGTGGCAGCACATCATGATGGATTTCGTTACAGGCCTACCTCGGAGCCCGAAGCAGAATGACGTAGTCTGGGTGATCGTTGATCGATTGACCAAGTCTGCGCACTTCATTCCATTCCGAGTGGGACAGTCCACGGAAGTCTTGGCGAGGAAGTATCTAGAGATAAAGATCTTTTACTTCTCTATTTAAAGTTCCTCCTTAAGGTTAGTTTGTGATGTAAACTATGTACGTGCAGGAGATTATGCGTCTACATGGAGTTTCAGTGAGCATCGTATCCGATAGGGACTCGAGATTCACGTCTCAGTTGTGGAAGAGTCTGCAGGAGAACCTTGGTACGAGTCTGAGTTTCAGCATGACGTACCACCTGTAGACCGATGGCCAGTCAGAAAGGACGATTCAGATTCTAGAGGATATGCTGAGAGCTTGTACGCTCGATTTGAGGGTTTTGGGTGGATCATCTTCATTTAGTGGAATTCTCCTACAACAACAGCTACCAGGCAATCATTGGCATGGCGCCATTTGCTACTCTATATGGAAGGAAATGTCGATCGCCACTGAGCTGGGATGACATCGGAGACAGAGAGCTGTTGGGTTTGGAGATGATTGTAGAAGCTGTGGATGTTGTGAGAGACATCAGTGATAAGCTTCGGATTGCTCAAGATCGCTTCAAGCATTGGGCATATGCCAAGAGACGACCTTTGGAGTTTCAGCCTGGAGATCATGTCTTCCTGAAGATTTCTCCAAACCGCAGAGTCATTCATTTCGGGAAGAAGGGAAAGTTGAGTCCAAGGTATATTGGACCTTTTGACGTGCTGGAGCGTGTGGGAGCAGTGGCATATCGCCTTGCTATACCACCATCTTTGGAGTGAGTCTACGACATGTTTCACGTATCTCAGCTACGTCAATACGTCAGTGACCCATCGCACACTGTGGATTTTTCAGAGATCACGGTCTGACCGGATCTGACTTATGAGCAGTAGCTAGTGCAGATTTTGGAACGTCGAAAAAAGTAGTTGAGGAACAAGGTAGTTGACCTGGTGAGAGTGATGTGGCGTCATGGATCGCCAGGAGAGTCCCCCTGGGAGAGAGAAGATGAGATGAGAGAGCGCTACCCTCTTTTGTTTCCCTGATCAGTAGGTGTTAGAAATTCCGAGGGTGGAATTTTCTTAAGGTGGGTAGGATGTAATGGCCAATATTTGTGTTTTGCTTCTTAGTCGTTCCCCTCTTAGTCGTACATTTTGCGTACCAGTTATATTTAATGCGTATCAGTATTTTTTTTGCTTAGCGTATTTATCTATCGTATTCTTGTAGCTATGTATTCCTATACGTGTAGTCACTAGTAATTTATTTTTACTATATTATTTCATTTCAAATTTAAATATTTAAATTCTAAATTATTTCTTAACTTCGAGATGAGACTTTTGCTTATCCTCATTAAACACCAAATCCTACCTACTAATTGCTATTAACTCTTTTGTCCCCTTACATATCAACCTAAAATTTTGAAATACTTCCTTCTAATCTCAACAACCCTAGCCTAAAACGTCTTCAGCCGTCATTTAGTTTTTCCCCGTTTTCGTTTTCGTACGTATGCAACTCCTGGACACACTACCCTCGTTTTTAAAACATATGAATGAATATGCTAAGCTAATCCTAGGCCACTACCATAGGCACATGTGGGTACCAGGCTCCACCAATATTATGTAAATCTAAACCTAGGCTTTTCTTCCATACTCACATGAGTACCCCTAGGACTTTGCAAACTTTTTCTTTAAACCCTAAGTCTAATCTAGGACTAGCAGCAGCCTCCATTTCTACCTACCCTCTCTCCTATTCTATTTAATCAAATATAAACCTAGGTCTAACTCCTCACACAACAGTAACCTAGAAACTAGGGTTTCCTACTTCTTCTCTTGAGACACACAAAACACAAAAGTCTCCCCTCTCTTGGTTTTATCGAAACCCAACCTTACACAGGCCGTCGGCCGTTCTACCCCCTATCCCTCCCTCGCACGCGAGCTCCGTTCTTCCTTCGGCTATCAACAGACCCCACGACCAACACTCTCCGACCGAGTTTCAGCCGCAAGCTGCCAGCCTAGATTTTTCCTCTGGCCATCTGTCCACTTTCCTCGCCGCCAGTAACCCCTCCCCTCTCTTCATCTTACCGTCGGCCATCAACCCAGACTACCGGTAACCCCCTCCTTCTTTGGCCTCCCTCAACCTGCAATCCATGATAAACGACAAGCAACCATCGGCCCTACACCGACTGCCCCACTCCACACTTCCGACCCCCTACATCTCCCTCTGGCCATCATCACTGCCGTTGCACACCCCCATCGGCATGCTGTCGACCTCCTCCCCTCGGAGTACTCACGCACGACCTCCGAGCGCCTTGGCCTTCACCCTACACCTGGTCGACGTGCGGCCAAACTCTGTAGGCTGCACCCCCCGGTGTTGCTCCTCCATGCAAGTCGACAACGCCAACTCAGGCCACCGTACTTTACCATAGCCCCACGCCACGCTGCCGCTACACTTGTCGTAAACTACCTCACCGTTTGCTCGCTGCTGCAAGCCTTCTTGCTGCTGCCCTCTTTCACTACCGCAAGTCGCCAACTTTCCCATTGCTCGTTTCTGTCACTTCGTTGTGCTACCCGCAACCGAGGTGATCCCGACAAGCATCCTTACTGCGCTACCCGTAGTCGAGAAACCGGATACAATGAGACCCATCACCATTTCAGATCCGACATCAGACTCGTGCGGGTTTGTCATACTAGGTTGGTTCCCCTCACTTGTAGTAACCCACACTGTACGTCATTGAAACCTAACTAAAAATTGACAACTTAAACCACTAAATTTACTTTTACGCACCTTTAAAGTGTTGTGACAACTAGGGCTGACGATTGGACTATATTGACTGTGCACATAGGATAGAATCGTCATAGAGAACCGTAGAACAGGTTTGATCGTATGAACACGTGTTTTGGGACTGCTAGGATAACCACGCTTAATTGAGAAACATACCATAATAGGACTTCTACAAAACGTGACCTGACACTGTCCAGTTTAACTTGTTACGCAGAACCATAACCGACACGCTACCTGTGAAGAGACGCTCCCTTCGGATGCACTCCTCGCCATTTCAGGCAAGTGTGTTCACTTGCATAGTTACATCCACGTTTTAGGCCAGTACTTCCTTGGTTTGTAAATTGTTGAACAAGAGATCCAGACGTGAAATGATAGCGTTTGGTATACCCTCACAACAGCCTAGACGCGACGACGAAGTCTAGGTATAAACTGTTATAACTACCATGCTAGAAACTATCTGCATGTGTGTGTGCGTGTAGACCTCATAGAATGAAAAGAACATACATTCCCTTTTTCTTGCCATGTAACACCGTCATTGAAATGTTTTGCATAACCTGCGGGTAATATGGCACTCTCCAAGATAGAGAGAGTGATCCCTTGTACGGATACACAGCCTGCAGGTAATATGGCACTCTCCAAGTTAGAGAGAGTGATCACTTGTACAGATACACAGCCTGTGGACAATAGGGCACTCTCCAAGATATAGAGAGTGATCCCTTGTACGGATACATAGCCTGTGGGCAATAGGGCACTCACCTGGCATAGTGAGTGATCCCTTGTATGGACTTGTCTTGAGCACTTGGGTGGGGTAGGGTTGAGCGGTCGCACTGTTTAGATGGTTTGGCCACCCTCTAACCGTAAGGCATGAACCCTCTTGTGACACACACGTGTTTACTTTCTTGCACAGTCCTTACGTTCCTATCATGCTATAAAATGTCATGCTGATGCATCTTATAACTTGTCATGTAAACAACATTTAAATATCTATCTTTAAATTACATACACCTTGCAGTAGATTTTTCTTACATTTACTTGTAGACTCTACCTGACATACAACTCCTTTTGTCTTGGGTGTTTGTATGTCAGGTATCGAGACACAGTTCGTTGATGAGGAGATCGTACCTGCAGACTTGGACCAGGAGGACATTGCTCAGGAGTACGATCCGGACGAGGACCAGTCCTAGAGTTCTCCGTCGGTTGTTGAATTGGAGTTTCAGCTTTCTAGTTTGGGTGCGTAGCACCATTTTGCTTTCTGTTTTAGGTTGGGTGCTAGCACCCGTAGTTTTCCTTATTTCTGTTGTAGCCATGCCCGAGGCTTACTTTATTAGACTTCTTGTACTTGCTAGATTATCATCTTAATGAATGAATGCTGTTTCTTTTAAGTACTATTATTCTTATGAACTTTAAATGAAAGAACCTGTACTTCATTTGGTGTACCCCTACAGACGCTTATTGGGTCCGAGCTTCACAGCTCCGGCCCATGCGGACCTTCGTCTCGTCCTCTCTCTCGTATTATGGGAAGCAGGGTGTGACTGGCTTAATCGCTCTTTTTGCTAGGGACTAGCAAATCGCTAGTTGGGGGGTGTGATTCGGGTTGAATATTGCATATTTAACACCTCAATTAGTCCCATTTTGTGCATGTATGATACGTATTTGGTCTCTAATACAATCGTATTTTGAATATTGTCATATATTAGAGCAAACTATCATTCTAAGCATAAACCAGAAATATATTGAGTATTTCTGCCCTTTTAGTATTTTTCATATGAAGATATCAATCTCATGATTCCAACGACTCTTTATTTGTATTTTTCTGTTATCTTTGCTAATTTCTATGAATTTTTGAATGCAGAATACCAATTTAATGAAGAAATACGATCGAAATATGCTTTAAATATGGCGTATATACGCCCGTGCCCGCTCATTCGTCGACATGTGGTAGTCATCCATCGTTTCCCGCTCAAATCAAACGGCTCATAAGCGGGGCGACGCGACGTGATGCGCTCCATTGATCCAAGATCGAGTGGTCCAACTCATCTCCAACGCAAACTCGGAGAGAAGCAGGCCGTGCGTAAATGTGGCGATGTGGTGACATCCGAGTCGTCCAATATCTCATCCGACGGTCGAGATGCAATGCAGAGCGAACTCGGATTCAAACGCACGCGGGCGAAAGGAGGAAGCGGAGCGGAAACCCGCTTGGGGACATGTGGCATCATGAGGTTCCATCCCGCATTGATCGTGCGGCTGAGGTTTGTTGAGCAGAGCGGGTTTGAGTCCAAGAGAATACGGGTTGGAACCCGTTATGACTTCTAAAACCTGCAATGCCCGACTAAAAGCGTATTTTAAGGGGTTTTGATGTATTCTTGCGTATTATGGGCTCTAGGAGCCGTATTTTGGCGTGAAATTTGGAGGTCCAGGAGACAGAGGTTAGAGCTATCATCTGAAGGAGATATGGGGAGTTTTGGTGATATTTTTCCTTTCTTTACCTTGTATTTCACGTATTTGGCTTGTATTTGAAGTATTATTCACGTATTTTGAGCGTTTGGTGATGTATGTCTATGAATACTGAATATTTTCTCTTCATGTGTGGTTAATCTTCATATGTGTTGGTTGTGATGTAGTTAGGGTGTCGTATTATTTGATTTCAATATCTTTTCGCCATATATTCATGTTATAATCACGTATTTTGTCGATTTCTACATATATCTTGTTTGTGTATGTTATACGGAGACGTGGGCATGCTTGAATCGAATATGATCTGAGTAAGACTTATTCGTGATGCGATCTGAGAGGATGTATCGTGATCTGAGAGGGCACTTGTGCGTATTTTCTTCATGAAATCGATGATATACGTGATTACTTTTTGGCACGTTTTCATGCGCTTTATCGCCATATTTTCCGACGTTCTCGTGCCCTAGCCGAACAAAACGTTGAGTTATAGAAAAGATATTTATAATCATTGATTGCATATACCCTAATGAAATCACTACCAACACATACTCTCCATATTAGTACCATAATATCGAATTCACTGTAATTATCGTAGGATTTTCTTTATTATTTTAAACCATCAACTCCATCACTTTTATATCTGATAGGTGGTTGTTTATTATCGTTTCAGTACTCTGTATAAACTGAAGTTCGTGGTTTTGCAGGTCAGTTATCCCGTGGATACGATATATGGACTCACCAGGATTATTACTTGTTCGATCTCTTACACAGTAGCGCTCACACATTTTGAGACGAGCCAAGTTTTTTAAATAGCGTGGCAAAAGTCTTTCTGTGAGAGAGTAAGGATTTCTCTGTGTGAGAATCCAAATCCTCTGTATGAGGTATCTCTGTGTGAGATTGTATTCACTTCTCTCTATGGGAATTATAGTAGATATTGTTGTGGCTGGACGTACCCAAGTTTGGGGAACCAGGGTAAAATCTTGTGTCTGCATTTGGATTGATAGTGTTGATTAATCCCTCTTATATTTATTATTTCGCATTTGCAAGTTAAATTTTAATTGCATAATTTATTTCCATCATTCTATTCACCCCCTCTAGAGTGTTTGTTGTTAGTATTGCAAGGTAGAGCGAGGTTATATCATACAATAACGATGGCATTCAATGCTATATCTACGTCTCATGGAGACGGTCTATCAACTGTACGACCTCCACTCTTCAACGGAACCAACTATCCAAGTTGGAAGATCAAGATGATGATCTACTTGGAGGGTCAAGACCTGTGGGACATTACAGAGTCGTCATTTGAGAAGCCTACTACACCCACGGCTTCAAGGACAAAAACGGAGAAGGACTTGATCAAATTCAATGCGAGCGCACTAAACTCATTCCATTGTGCCCTTACTCATAATGAGTTCAATCGCATCTCCATGTACAAAACGGCCAATGAAATTTGGCATACTTTGGAGATTTGTCATGAAGGGATTTCAAACGTAAAGAAATCTAAACAATGTGTATTTAGATCTAAATATGAGTTGTTTAAGATGCAGGAAGGTGAAAACATCTCGGAGATGTTCACAAGGTTCACAGAAATCGTGAACGCTTTAGAAGGACTTGGGAAGGTGATTTTCTAAGAGGATCGAGTGGAGAAGGTTCTTGACTCGCTTACATCTTAATGGGAGTCAAAGGCCGACAGAATTTTGGAGTCAAATGACATGTCCAAATACACCGTTGAGGAGTGCATTGGGAATCTCATGACGTATGAAGTAAAGCTTCAACATAAGAAGGATATTCAACCAACCAAGCCCGAGAAACAAAAGGGGGTTGCATTCCACGTCGAGAAGGAGCCAATGCAATGGAGGAAGAAATTCCATCAAGAAGCTTCGAGTGAAGATGATGGAGAAGATGATGTTAGTGATGATGATTTCATCGAGCTTGCCAAGCAATTCAAGGCTTTCCTCAAGAGCAAGCAAGGTAAATCTTTGTCAAAGTTTGCCTCTAAGTCTAACAAGGTTTGTTATACTTGCAGATGCAAAGGTCATCTTGTTACCGAATGCCCTTCCAAACTCTCCAAAGATTACTACAAAGGGAAAGGAAAGAAGCATTGGAATGGCAAGTCCAAGTTCAAGAACCAAAAGAAGGGACTTGTCGGGACATTTGATGACTCGGATGAGGACTCATCAAGTGATGAAGATGATGAAGACAAGGAGCAAGCCCACATGTGCTTAATGGGAAAAGGGGAAGAGTCTTCGTCAAGCTCTAGTGAGGAGAAAAGCGATGGTGAAGAATAGGAGGAGCCGAAGTTACCCTATGAGGAGCTTGAGTATCGTTCTAAATCAAAGCTGAAGCAAAAGGAGCATCCTCTTCCTCCTCCGCTATGGTAGCTTGTTGCGAAGTATGCAAAATACAGGGACACCAAGCCCTTGAATGTTAGTTTGGGACAGCTCATACCCAAGGGATGATGCTGGAGCAAGTAAATGCCTTATACAACCAAAGGCCGCAAGGAAACCCGTATTCTCAGACTTACAACGAAGGGTGGTAAAACCACCCAAAATTTTCATATCAGGGAGGAAACTTTAAAGCCCCACCCCCTCAACTGACTGGGTTTCAACAACAAAGGCCGATAGGAAACGCTCCACCAAAACTACCGAAGACCCGCTTGGAGACTACAATAGAAAACTTCATGGCTCAGAGGCACAAAGAAACGACAGCTTTTAGAATGCCATCATGCAGACAAGCTCAAGAATGGATGCACTCACTGCCTATAACAAGAAGTTGAAGACCTAAGTGGCCCAATTGGCACAGCAAGTGGGTGCCATGACAAGTAGCCAAGGAACACTCCATGCTCAAACCGAGTAGAACCCAAGGGCAATGAATGCTGTTATGCTTATGAGTGGAAGGAAGCTAGCGGGACCATCTGTCGACACGAGTCCCTAAGCCGAGCACCGCATCCCTGAAAAGGATATCATTTCTGAATGGCCCGAGGATAAGGAGGAAGTTGCAGAGCCGACCCATGTGTATGTGCCACCTGTACCATTCCTGTCAAGATAGGCTAAATCAAAGCTAGAGAAGAGTTGAATCATTGGGCCAACATTCGAGATAACTCGGTCGCCAGAAGGCCCCACCAAAGAATCCCGATACTGACTCAGTCAAAGCCCAATGGTCAGTTAACCATTGGGTTCACCTCACTTGAACGTGGGAGTAAAGGCAGGCTTGTAAATCTCGGGGACATGCACACCATTTATTACTATTAAAGGGGGCAGACCGTGGCCCCATTATGGGGGCCGTTATCACCCCAATGTTTTCTAAGGGAACCTGAACGCTTATAAATAGAGGAACGGGTCCTATTTCCATGGCACGAGGTCTAAGACATAGAACTCTACTTTCTTAGTTGATATTTCTTATACATTTGAGCTTGCGCTGCCAGTCCTGAGACGAACCTCCGTGGGTCGATCTTAGCTACACCAAGTGACGTCCCCTAGTTTTGAAGCATAAGAGTGCAATTGGATAGGGGAAACCAGATTTAAATATTTGTACCGCAAGCGCACGGTGTTGTAGTGTGGCTTGGGGGTCGAACACAGGGAGGCGAGGTTGTGCTTGTGTCTAATAGGAACCGGTTCACCCTATGGGTGAGCTAGCCCGAATGATCGATGGTTTGTCACGGAATGTAAATACTGAGGATAAACAATATAAAGGGAAACCTAGGACTTCGGTTTCCATCCTATCATGTGTTCTCCCTATTACGACATACGGATATGAAAACGATCAGAATTAGGGTTTAGTGGTGAGACGTTGCCTCTAAGAGTGATACCAACGTCCCATAGGCCCAATATTCCGGTCGATGCCCAGGATGATACGCCGGACTACCCGGGTTCGGTCGGTGGGCATTCCCATGTCCATTAACATCGACCGACTTCGGGAGTACTAAGCTCGCAACGATAACTCCCAACACTCATCCCGCCGTTCTCACGTGCTAGGATTCGACGTCTACGCTAAGGGCGTGAGCTGTGGCTAGGGAGTCAACGGCCAAGTTTATTCCCCCTTGGCCCTACGATCAAAGGCGGTCTTTTTCCTGCTGATGACAATGAAACACCCCGCATAACCATCTAAATTCCTAATCCCTATTGAAATCCTAGTCCTATGGACGCATGAGGGAGAACCCACGAAGGGGTTTCCACCAAAATCCCAGATTTGGGAACTACTCACAAATCATGGCTAAAAAGCAATCTAAACAAAAATCAACCATAGAAATCATGATCAGGCAATTGCAATGAAGCAGTAGCAATGCTATTAAGACTATATTAAAGTTTGAAAGCGATCACAAGACTTACAAAAACTATAAAATTCCAGCTGTCACCGTACAAGGAAAAAGACAGAAAAAAATAACAACGTTTTCAGAAACCTAGGGCAACTATTTGTACAGATCAACAACACCCGATCGGTTGAAGAATCAACCGATCGGGTGAGCTGCTACGGTGCTTCAGCATCGACGTTCAAAATTTCACCCACTCGCTTGGTCCGCGGTTGGCAGCTCTAGGTTGTTGTTTGGATCTTGCGGCATCAGGTGAACCGATCGGTTGAACATTCAACCGATCGGTTGAAATTGTCCTCAAAACAGACAGAGAGTTCCGTCGATTTGGCACGGTCAGCGGACGTCGGTTGAGCTCTCCGGGTCGTCTTTTGGAAGAATCAGCTACAGATGAACCGATCAGGTGAGATGTCACCCGATCGGTTGGAATTCAGCTCCAAGTGGCCGAGAGCCCAGTTGGTTTGAACCGGTCGACGAACCGGTCGGTTGATTTTCATCGCTTCAGCTTCCGTCCGGGTCGGACATGTGTGCACCACCCGATCGGTTGGTTGTGTCCAACCGATCAGTTGAGGGCTGAAAAATGGCGATCTTCGTCGTTTGACCCCTTGGATCACGCGTGACTCCTTCCATTGCTTCGGGGACTCATGATATCTTCGTTATAAGTCCCCTATACTGGCGATCTCCTGCAAATACACAAAAAACACCAAAAAGTGAAAGAAAACTAAAAATCCCAAGAAAATGGGCACGAGACGACGGAAAACAACGGAAAAACACAAAGAGGATGTGCATGAATATTTAAAATATAAACACACGTCAAAATCCCCCAAGCTGAACCCTTCCTCGTCCTCGAGGAAGACGAGTGAGAGTAGGAGCTCGGAGGGAGAAAATAGAGAGAGAGAGAGAGAGAGAGAGAGAGAGAGAGAGAGAGAGAGAGAGAGAGAGAGAGAGAGAGAGAGAGAGAGAGAGAGAGAGAAGTCAAAATCCTAAATCGCCCGTCAGGGCCAACAAAATCAGACACGCCACACTAAACAAGCATACGACAAAACACATCACTAAACCGAGGAAATATGAGTCCAAATAAGTGTCATGGGCCCACGCGGTGAAGCACAAGTGAGTGTGGTCGCGTGCTAGCAGACGGTGTTACTATCTACAATGTGCAATAAAGCTCCATATACGCATTTCCAAGGAAAGACCCAAATATCGATTCGATTTGAAATAAGCGGTGAATATAAAGCTCAAGCATGCATGAGAACAGAGTAAGAATCGAATCATATCATGCGTCAGGGACTTCACAGCTAGGGATTAGGAGATCACCACAATATCGCCTAGATAATAGCTAGGAAGTTCCTATTCCAAGTGTTTTCGAAACCGATGGAGGTTGAGAAGATGTGGAGTAGGACACTCGGTGCAAATTCTCGCCTTCCCTTAATTCTCGGTAGGTAGGAAAATATTCACACAAGAAATTTTTTTTTGGGTTTTGGATATATGTATTTTTTTTATTTTTGGCTATATATATATATATTTCTTTTTCTTTTCTTTTCTTTTTGGGTTTTTCTTTTCTCTCTTTTTTTTGGATTTTTGGATTTTTGGGTATATACATGTGTACTCTTCAAAGTGGAAGAACGGTACACGACGAGGGGATTTGCACCAAGCAAAATAAAAAGACATCGGATTCTAAACACTTGGGCAAGGGAGATTTTCTTCGCTAATCAGAGCATAGGCTAAATGGGTTATCCTAGTCCTAACTGTGGAATCCCGACACATGCGAAATGAAGTATACGATATAAATATAACATGCATATAGAAACAGACAGGAGAAGCAAATACCACATTTTCAAATCGAAGCATGATAATCTAGGTATCATCCCATGACAGGTATATAAATCAAAATCACAAGGTAGAAGCACACTGAATAAGCTAGTCACGACATACGACTCACATAAAAGCTAAGTGGACCCACGATGCATGAAATGCAAGATGATTCGGCTTCCTAGGGTTAGTGAATGTGATTATCGAAGCCATGATAGGTGTGTGTGTGTGTGTGTGTGTGTGTGTGTGTGTGATTCTGTGGCAATTCATCATATGGGGTCATCTCTAGAGAGAGAGAGAGAGAGAGAGAGAGAGAGAGAGAGAGAGAGAGAGAGAGAGAGAGAGAGAATAAAAGATGAGAAGAAAAAAGAAAAACATGATGAAAACGACTCAAAAATAAAGAAAAAGTCACATATGACGCACGAAGTGCGACTCCCCCAAGCTGAAACTTGCATTGCCCTCAATGCAATAAAAGTAAATGCGGGAGGGCAATGAAAATGGGGGGGGGATACGCACCGACACCAAAAGAATAAAAAACAAGAAAACACACATACGAAACTGAAAAATAAAGGAGGAGGAAAAAGAAATACAGAAAATAAACGATAGAAAAACACACCACACGACATATATAAATAAGCACACCACAACGAAAAACACGACAAAACACATTAAGAATCAACTTCCCCCAAGCTGGACATGGCAATGCTAGCAATAAGATATGATCATGAATATGTAGAAATATGCAAGGGGGAAGTCAATCAGAGCCGCTATCGGTAGAATGGTAAGGAGATGGAGAGGAGGGTGGTGAATAATGGAGGAAGGAATCCTCTGAGGACGAAGGAGAGGGTGTGCCGATAGGAGAAGGAGGGGCAACATGCTGGACCACCGGAGGATCGAAATTTATCGGTGGATCGTGGTGGATAATGATGGCACCGGGTGAACCGACACACGGGTGCCAATCGGGAGGTTCCAAGGGTGGAAAGTGTACGAGTGTGGCATACCAAGGATCTGGGTAGAACTCCCATGGTAGATGTGAAATGCAAATGGGGAGGCGCTCAGGAGATGAGGGTGGGAGGATGGCAAAAGGAGTGTTGGCAGGACTGTAGAGGTAGACTGCACGCTCCTCACCAAAGGGAGTTAGCATACCGATATCGATCAAGTAGTCGCGATCAATACGGCTACGTCCCGGTAGAATAGGGAGGTGGGGCGACAGCCTCAAAACACAGCTGACAATAAGAGTAATCACCCACCACAGCAGATAGATCCAGAGGTTGCGTGCTAACAAATAAGATCTTGTGGATGATCCAATAAGCGGTGTTTATGGGTAATGGGATACGTCCATGCATCCTGTCGTGGGACATCGGGTAAAGAAAGAGGAGCTCATCCCGAGACACCATGGAAACATCCACACGGGAGAAGATGTTGTTGGCAAGGAAGCAATGGGCGAAGTGGTAGCATGTGTGTATGATGTAGGAGGCAAGAGCTACTGATGGAAAGGTGGTATACCAGGTGAACCATTGCCAAACACCATCATCCTGAAAGTAAGAAAAGATATCAGACCGATCATGAGTTGAACATTCAACATGGCGATCAGGGTAAGGAAAATCCAGAATATTGTTAAGCTCGGTAAAGTTCACAGAAAAATTTCCATTAAAGGTGCGCAAGGTGAAGCCACAATCAGACACTTCGAGGGAACTGAGGAACTCGAGTGTGAGATTCCTGTGTGTGTGAGCATGGGCACGAAGAAGGAAGTCGCAACCAATGAAGCGAAAAAGTTCTGACGCCCCTAAAGAGTCCAAGCGATTCAAGAGTGGGGGAATGACGTGTGTTTTTATTTCATATATTCACGCACGTTTTCTTCTGTGTTTTTCTGCTATTTTCCACCGTCTTGTATTCGTTTTCTCATGTTTTCTTGTTTTCTTTCACTTTTCTGTGTTTTTGCATGTTTACAGGAGTTTACCGGTGTAGGGGACATAAAACGACGATATCATGAGTCCCCGAAGCAACGGGATGAGTCACACATGATCCAGGGGTCAAATGACGAAGATAGCATCTTTCAGCCCCTCACCCAACCAGTTGGTCACTTCCAACCGATCGGGTGATGCACGCGTGCACCACCCGGACACAAGCTGGAGCGGTCAGAAAGTCAACCAGACGGTTCAGAGACCGGTTCAAACGTCCCAACTCTCTGGAATTTGATGCGGAATGCTGATCGACGCCCCGGATACACACCCGGGGCGAGCGACTCGCTAGTCTTACCGCAAGCGCACGGTGTAGCGGCGAGCGGGTATCGAACACGAGGAGGGAAAATGACAGTGTCTTCTTCAATTCACCTGGCTATAAGAACAGTCAAGAAATGTTCGCAATAAAGCGGTCACAGTTGTTCAATTGTATAAAGGAAATATCAAATGAATAAAAACTCCTAGGGGTAGGGAACCCCCGCTACAAACCGTATCTCGTCATTGTGATTCGTAGGTTTCACAATTGCTAGACTTGTAATTCAGGTGAACTAGTTGCAACTAAATGTAGAACCAAACTCACGCTCTCGTGCTATTGCCGGTCTATAGCAAACCTAGGGTTGGGTCCAATCTCTTGCAAACCCTAACCTAGGTAATCTAGCGTGAAGATCAACATCATCGTTCAATCGTATCTCGAGCCCACTCTCGTGCAAACTCGAGCTACGACCTAGGTTGGGATAGTTCCTACCCGTCCAATCTCTTGCAAACAGGTACTTGTATAGAATTGCAATCGAAAACCCTAGTTTCGATCCAATCTCTTGCAAACCGATTCCAGAGAAATCCAATTGTAACCCAATTCGAATTTCTAGGGCTTCCTATCGAATTGGGATCCAATCTCTTGCAAATCCCAATCGGTATGAATCCCTAGCTATTCGTATTAAATCAATCCCAAACTAACCCTAATCAATTCTAGCAATAATTTCACCCATTCATCACAAATTAGAAATAGGGTTCGTAGGGTTCATCCCTACTCCCCTAGACGATAAAACTACTCACAATTCATAATGCAATTCAATGGAAATTCAATAATAAAAACAACAGAATTCATTGCAATATTCAATATATCAATAAAAAAGAGGGTTTTGATAGAGAGGGAGACAAACCAATGAAGATTCAATAGCATCCAACAGAACAACACTTTTCTCTCCCCCAAAAGAACTAAATCTAATCTCCTAAAAAGTAATCTAAAAAAGGCTTCAAAAAGTTCTGAAAAAGCTCTCTAAACTAGGTTAAAAACCCCCCAAAATTGCCCAAAAAACTGTGACAAAATTGCCCCTGCGCAGCCTGAAAATCGCAATTTACGCTACAGGCAGCGCGGCTCACTCGGCCGAGTAACAAATGTCATTCGGTCGAGTGACAAACCCTGACAAATTCCAGTAACTTTGGACTTTTGGGGGTCGGCTCCTCGGGAGTCTCTCGGCCGAGTGAATTTCTTTGCTTCGGCCGAGGGGACTTCTTCACTTGGCCGAGTCGGAACTAGGGACGGTACTGACAGATTACAGTAAGTTAGGACTTTTTGTTTGCCGTCGTCTTGATGCCACTCAGGCGAGTGGTGTCTCCGTGGTTCGGCCGAGTGGGCTGGCGACGGTCGGCCAAGTGCACGCTGATAGTTTGTTTGCTGCGTGTCCGATCTGGCCGGCCGAGTGGGCTTTCGATGGTCGGCCGAGTGACTCCTTCACTCGGCCGAGTGACATGCTGAAAATGCCCAATCTTCGTATTTTTGTTCCCTCGTCGCTCCTACGACGTTCTTTCTTCTTCCACTCCTCTCCAATAGCAAAATTCCCCTCGAAAGAGTCACGGGTGACACTCCGGAGTGGGTGCATCTCAGAATCACTCCAAATCGCTCGAAATCTCCTGAAATTCGACAAAAACAAGAAATCATGAAAAGCATCGCAATATTACCGAAAAATCGTGAAAAACACGATTCGAGCGATCAAAATGGCATGCAAACATGCAGAAAAAAGATGTAAAATATGGAGTGATCAAAATCCCCCAAGCTTACCTCTTACTCGTCCTCGAGGAAGATGAGTAAAAAGCGAACCCGGTGGATAAAGAAAATAGAAACGATGGAAAGGTGGAAAATAAAATAAGAAGAAAAACAGAACAGAAAACGAAGAAGGAAGCTGCTAGATCATTTTTCTCAGGACGTGGGTTTTGCTTACTCATATAGCATGCATCGAATACAAAACACATGTCAAAGACTTTTATCTCGATATCATAGTATAATGGTGCATTTGAAATAGAAAACCCAAGAATATCAATATAACATGAAAAAAATGGAATAGTTCTAGAATTAACATCGTCTGAAGCATCTAAAGCGGTATACAACATCGTAGATCACACACTTTTCAATTGAATGCTTTCTATAAGGAGTATAAAGATATCACACAATAGAGTAGTAAGAATAGAAAAGTGTGGTTTTCATGAAATGAATGCTAAGCGTAGATTTCCGGATTTCGTGAAACTTTAGCGATCTCACCGAGTATAAAATATCACTTAGTCTTGGTAGTCATGCACCGTCAAGTAGTCACTCTCTCACACAACATTGGATCCTCTCCCCCAAGCTTATCCATAAGCGTGGTGGCATAAACAAAACAATATTTACATTCCCCGTTTCTTTCGAAGCTCCAAAAGTCAAAGAAATAAAAATAAAAGCAAAAGAGGGAAGAAAGAGAGAAAGGGTATGAGATGGGATCGTTTTCGAACTTCTTTTCTCTTTTCTTTTCTTTTTCTCAAATCTTTTTCTTTTTCTTTTCTCCTCTTTTTTTTGAATAACATATATACACAAATGATCCCAAATCAAAAGAGAAGGATATACATGTATTTTTTTTCTTTTTGGGTTTTGGGGAATTTGGAGCATGTGATATAATAACGGGGGGATGCCAATAATAGAATTGCTAAGGGGGGATTCACCAATGAATTTAAAATAGAGAAATAATGTTCAAGATATGTGGAGAAAGAAATAAATGTATCTCTCGGTTCACTCTATTGGACGTGCATGACAACTTCAGCATGGTAATTTAATCTACTCAGTTTGATCTCAACAAGCAAATTAGTCCAAATATATCAATGCTAGCAAACATTCAATCAACCTGAAGTGAAGCGTACAAATAATGCAATAAGAAGTGATATGAGAGAGGAAAGCAGTACTCCAGATATAAGCATCAATGCGTGAATCTTGGTGTGTTTTCTACGATAGCATACATATGAATCATCTGACATCAGCTAATAATAGAATTTCATACATTTTCATACAGAAAAAGAAGTGGGTTACTATTTCTAAACGCAAAGCAGAACATAGCATATGATATCAGAAACAAAAGCTATAACATGACAAAATTAGCATGCATATAGAGAAAAGCTAACACCACGTCATCGTCATCACAGAAAAATCATCTCTAGCAAAAGATGAAAGAAACAAAGATAAAAGAAAACAGAATTATTTACAATGCAGCACACAAAGAAAATAAGAAAAAAAACGTGATGCATGGTAAAAAAAGAAAAAGTGATGAAAAAATGGGTGCAAAAGCGGAAAAACGTGCAAAAACTAAAAATAAAGGTGATGAAAGCAAAAAGTTTGAGAACTCACTCCTCCAAGCTAAAGTGCATAGTGTCCTCAATGTGCAAAGTGTGGCACACCGAGAGACGTGAAATGGGTGGGGAGGGTGAGGATGCATGCATGATAAAAAAAGAAAAATAAAAAGAAAATATGATGATGTGAATGATGGATGCAAAGATCAGAGTGATGCAGGTAATGTGTCACCAAAAATAACTCTCCCTTTCTCCCAAAAAGATATAAAATGATGTGATCTGAACAGGGGTCAAAATAGTGAGGGGAGGAGGGGGTGGGCAAAAATCTCCAGGACCAGTAGAAAATGGGCAGCAAAACGACAAAAAAATATCAATGGCATCAAGGGTGTGCCTAAGCTGGTGGTGCTGCACCACCTCCGTCCTGTGGCGGAGGTGGTGGAGGAGGTGGGGGTGGTGGTGGACGTGTCTGCTGGGTGGGTGGGTGTAGCGAAGGCAGTCACGCCAGGATCTGATTCAGGCAAGCCTGAATATCGGGAAGCATGGTGACGCGAGACTGCATGAAACTGACTGTGGCAGAGAGAGCCCTAAAATCACCCCTGAGTCCACTCACCGCCCCCTCAAGAGCACAGATGCTCTGAAGTAGAGCGTCAGGGGGTGGTGGAGTGGAGGGATGGACAGGTCTAGGTTGTGAAGGTCGGGGCTGTCGCACACGGGTGGAGTAGTTAATCGGGCCAGCAGGTATGTGCAGAAAAGGTGCTGTGCTCACTAGTGGATGCCCAGCCTCAGTGCGAGGCTGTGACGAAGGCTAGGACGAGGAGGCAGCAACAGTAATGGTGGAAGACAAAATCGGCGATGAGGCATCAAGAGAGGTCGGTGACACAAGTGTGAGGATAGACGTCACGACACTCTCGGATAGGACAGCTACGGTGGAGACAGAAGGGTCGGCCACTGGGGAGGAAGTGTAAGGACCAAAAGGTGACACCCCAGTGGACAGCAAGCTGGATAGGGACAGAACAACAGCTGGGAAGGAAGACTCGCCGCTCTCTAGACGCTCGGGAAGAAGTGAGGAAATATGCTCAACCGAGTAGGCACAGCAGTGGTGGGGGTGGGGGTGGTGGTAGGCGTTGTGGACGACTCAGCAAAGGTACTCCCGACACTGACAGAAGTGGGGACAGAAGTGTCGGGAGGTGCAGACAGTGCAGGCTCGGGCTGAGGGATCACGGGGTTAGCAGGAGGTGTAGGGGGTGCCTGCTCAGCGCCCTCAGCCTCAAGTACGTAGGCAGCTGGGATGAGGAGATCCATCGCTGGGATCCAATCCTCGTGGGCCGGTCCTATATGTGTCCGAGCGGGGCTCAGGAGGATCATGTAATCGGCACTAAAAGGACCGTGCAACCACACCCAGTGCCGCTGGCCGTGGGGACGAAGCATATTCATCCGGGCCATGACGTCTATCGAGAGTGAAGTGGGGCCCGGGGCTCGTCACAGGTCAGCAGGTAGGTCCACGCCGGTCATCAAGGCTAGCAGAGTAATCAGACCGCCACAGCAAATAGGTGAGCGAGCGCCCACCAAAATGATGATGCGGTCTAAAACCCCACTAGCAATATCAATCTCAACGGCGGGGACCAGGTCATTGCTACCCCTATCGAGAACTCTGGGGCGAGTCATCGCGTAGAGCATATAGAGCTTAGGCGTAGACATCGTCCCAGGCTCGTACCTCGCCAAGAAAGTGGTCGCCATGAGGCGCTGTGCTATGCGGAGGCAGGGGTGCAGGATCGCTGAGGCTTTGGCCCTACTAGGGTCAAAGCCATGGTGGGATCCTGTGATCCGTGTCCAGAACGTGGAAGTGTCAAACGACGGCGGTGGGATGTGAGTGGGTGCGTAGGCTCGGTCGGGGACAGGGACATCGGGCCACTGGATGAACGAACGAAGCATGGTGAGAGTGACCTCGCACCCTCAATCCATAAGGCAGAATGTGCATCCTCTAGGGGTCCGGGCTATCGAGCTAAGAACCTCGAGTGTCGGACGGACGTAGGTGTCCGCCGACACAGACAAGAAGTCGTGCCAACCCATGTTGTCGTACAACGTGAGCATCCACTCTTGCACCCCTAGGCGGTCAAGGTCTGCTAAGTGTGCGAACCTAGAGGGCACTATAGAGCGATGGGCGATACGCTCAAATCGGACGCGCTGTGCGTCGTCTCTGAACGTGATCCCCAGCGGCCCGACAGCGGGAGCCGGTGGTGGGACATGATCGGCGGGGATAGGCTGTGCGTGGATGGGATCGGCAGGAAGCGACTGTGTGGGTAGTGGTGGCTATGACGGGCTAGGTGGAGGGGAGTCCTCCCTAGTGTGAGAAGGACCGACATCATCGGTCCTCTTCCGCTTGGAAGAGGCTCCCCCCGTGCATGGCCTAGTACGGGGCGGCATGTGTGCCGAGAGTGCTTACCCAACAAAAATATAATGCGGCGTGCTCAATAAAAGGAACGAGTGTACCTAAACACGTCGCGAGAGCAAATTAGCAAGTGCGTGCGAAGAGCACCGCCTCCGCAAAGCGAAAAGTGCGTCCTGAAGCTCCCCCAAGCTCCCCAAAGATAGCCTGCAAATCAAAAAACGATATCAACGGATAATATTCAAAGTACGTGGGGGAGATGTGGTATAATAGATAGATAAACAATTTAATTTGATTTTTGGGCTCAACGGGGGTACGGATCAAGTAAAATAGGAGAAAATTGGAGTTTGGGGGCAAACCGAGGCGATAAGGGGCAAGGGTCGACGGCGCCGGCGAGGTGGTGGCTCGGCCGGTCGGCGGCGATGTCAGGTCGGCGATCGCCGGCGAGGTCGAGCGGATTCGGGCGCTGGGGAGTGAGGCAGCGGGTGAGGGAAGTCGAAACAGCGGGGGCTCGGGCGAAAAACAAAAGAATTTGGGGATTTAGAAAATCGCGCCCGCGCATCATCCTATATATGAATTGTTACGACTCGACCGAGTGACAATTTTTCTCGGCCGAGTGCGTAAACGAAAATAAATTTCGAAAAAATCTCGTTCCCACGTACGACTCGGCCGATTGGCTTTTGTTCACTCGGCCGAAGGGAGAAAACTGTTGGGGTTTTGGCGGACCCCCAGAGCTCGGATCCGTATCCGTCCTAAGTCGGACGGAC
>JAULAV010002379.1:0-25002 GCA_030789695.1 Scilla litardierei
TAGATACATCGAATGCATAGATATGAGCGTATCTCTAAGATACCCGCAATCCTAACCGACTCTGGTTATTTCCATTCACAACACTCCCCCTTATCCAGCCATAGGTGTGGACTCCGCTCAAGAGTACTTCGGGATTCTGAGTGTAATAAGAGTCTCACATGGGGTGGATACTTCAGGATCCTGAGTTGGTGAGGTTTGCCTCGTTAAAACCTTTAGCTATGGAAAACCCAGTGGGAAAAACCATAGTTAAGGAAAAAGAGTGCAAACGCTCTTTAACTCCCCCTGATTTGTACAAGTGACTATGCTCATGGATACTTCTGGATTCTGAGCGTCACAGAGGGGTGGATACTTCAGGATCCAGAGTTGATGTGATTTGCCTCGTTAAAACCTTTGGCTATGGAAAACCCAGTGGGAAAAACCATAGCTAAGGGAAAAGAGTACAAATTCTGTCAACTTCCCCTGATCTGTAAAAGCTCTTAGGCTTTCAGATCTCGTAGGCTTATCTCATCACTCCTATTTACAATATTCCGAAAATGTACACAGATTACGAATTTTATCACCATCAAGCAGCTGCTGAATCCAGAAACTCTGGAGAGGTGTGCTAAGTTTTGTCGCCTCTGATGTGGTCTTCAGACTATATGGTCAGCTCCATAGAACCAGCCTCTATCCCAGTCGTCACTGGGATGTGATGTACCACCAGGCACCCTCAAATACACCATTGGTGTGATTCTGGAATGGTGAGGATCTCGGAATGATAGGATGATGTTGCCTTCATAAGTTGCTTTGCATATTTGCAGTAGATGTTCATCCCACTGTTGGTACCTGTTCTGTGATTTCTCAGTATAGGGACCGGACCTGTAACCTGCATTCGCATAAACATTGGAGGATGCTACTTCATTTTGTAAGTCCAAATATTTCGACCCTTGGAGGAAGCGCAGAAGGCTTAACTCCGGTCTAATGGCCCTTTTTAGGTGCCAACTATCTCTGGCTGATGAGTTTACTGTAATTGCTATATCGGGACGCATGCAGTTAGCCAGGAGTGCCTGATTGCACTTAGTTAAGGGACTTTGGGACCAGTTATATCCTCCCCCTCTTCCAGCGATCGGAAGGGTTCTTTTTGTACATCCAGTAAGTGTACCACTGTAGGTGTACTTTGGATGACAATGGTCCTTTTAATTTCTCCAACGCACTTCTGGGCGTTTGTAACAGGATTCTATGAGCGATGACTTTATATTTGCCTAGGTCTTTTTATTTTATGTTCAAAAGTCAGGCTTGTACATGTAGTTCGGTTTTCTCTTCAGGAGATCCGATGAGATTTTAGTTGTCTCCAACTATGATTTCTAATCATGTTCTTTGCACAGATGCAAAGACAACCTTCAGTAGGAATCATTGACTTGTCAAGTGATTCTCTTGGTTGTACATTTATTTTTTATACTTATATTTCTTCATTTGAATAGACGTCCCGAAGTCTATTCAGGCATTTTTAAGGAAATGTGGAAATTATCTTTACCAGATATCCACGAAGGTATGCTGTCACAACATCCAATAACAGCATATTCATAATTTTCCTTCGCCAAATCGTAAGGTATTCGCTTTTGATAACTTAGGGAGACTGATGCATCATTTATGAGACATGCTCATTTGAGTTTGTTCGATCCCTAGTTTCAGCGAAATTTTCCTCGGGCTATAGGTTGTACCTTATAACATACGATTTTGTATTTATTTTTCTTATGTGTGCAATACTTTGTTTTATCCACAGGTTTGACACCTTTTTGGTGTCAGGACTTCAGGTCCGAACATTTCACGTTTCATAAGTGAGTCCAGCTCATCTTTTATTGCCACGTTCCACATTTTGGCCAATCTCTACGTTTGCCTTCTAGCAACGGAGTGTGGAACGATAATTTAGGAACATCATCGCTTTTGCGATGTATATGGCAATATGATACGTGAATACATTTGTCGACAATTTATGTTCTATCTGTCCAACACCTCCCCAATACGTACAACATTTACTTAATTTCACTTTTTCCCGGCAATTCCTCTGCAGTGGATTCCGGGAAGGGTGATGGTGTGGACATGAGCTCATTGTCCTGTGGTAGTATTGTCTTAAGGTCTCCAGGAGTTTCTGTCTTTGGAGCCTGGTGGTCTGCCCCTTTTCTGTTGAGGATCAGCCACTTCTGCTGCTGGTGGATTGCATCCATTCTCGGGGATGTCAATCCTAGCTGGAGTTTTTGCAGCAGGGATGTGTGATCTGACAATCTTCTGGTTGTCAATAAATGATTCCGGTAATTAGTGAACAGTGTTCTGTATGTGGAAGATCTTCTGGATCTCATCTACACATTGTATTATTACCGGATCATAGTGGGTCAAACTGTTTGTATCCCACGTTATAATTTTCTTCGCGCCAGATTTTCTAGTATCTGGGCCTATTTTTGGGAAACTCGTCTTATCGAGATCGCAGTCTTCAAGATGTGCCTTAAATGTGTCCCCCGTTTGGGGTTCTAGGTATCTTTTAATTGAGGGTGAGTCAAAACCCTTCATAGATGCCTAGGCGACGTTGAGGACTCATTTTTGTCCTTTGTGTTGGTGCGATGGGGATTTAAACTGCGGACCGAAGATTCTCCGAAGAGAAATGTTCGGTGGCATTCCATATGCAAGTTGCATTGGAGACTCTGACCTCCAGAGGGTCTTATTTTCATTTACGATGCAGCATGCAGTATTTGCATGTCCCCATGCAATCGGGATTTAATGGATGTTCAATCCATTGGAGTCTACTTTTCAGCGACTCAGTCGACCCATTTTGGGTATGAACATGCGACACTTGTATGTTCATTTTCTATTCCCGTTGCTTGGCAGTACTCTTGAATTGACTGGGAGGTGTATTTCCCAACATTAACCAGACTTATTTACAACATTTTATTGTCTGGAAAATGTGCCCGCAACACTTTTATTTTTGTGCCAATAGCTTTGGAAAAGCTAAGTTGCGGGTCTGTAGCAGACACACGTACGAATATTCTGAGGATGCATTTATCAGTACAGTGAAGTATAGAAATAGCCCACTAGGGGTGGTGGATTTTATCCGCATCTATCTCCTTGTATTCTTTTTGAGGAAGCGTGGAGATTCTTTTTCAACTTATCATGTAGATGGCCTTGCAATTAGTTTTCCCTTATAGTAAGGGTTGCGAGGGATTTTTTCCCTTCTGAAGAATCTTCTGGTTCTTCAAGTCATACCCATAGGATAAGATGTGATGCATCATCACAAATCCAGGGTGGCCAAGTCCATCATGCCGGAGTAAAAACTCGGCTGATGTCGGGCACTTCAGGTGCTCCGTTTAATTCTGCTTCCTTTCTCCGAATCTTCGTATGGTGGAGGCCTATAAGGCTCTCAAAATGTTCAAGTGTGGATTTTACTCCTTTTTCTTGAGACGTTGCATACGGTAATTTTTTTTTTCATTTACATTTGATGTTTCCAAGTGGAATCCGTTGAAACGGATGTCCTTGAAACTTAGAAAGTTTCTTTTGGAATTCGGAGGGATTAGTGCATCCTTTATTTTTGTGTCGTTTGGGGGCAACAGTGTTGCATTCCTTGGATCTTCAATATAGCCATGATATTGGGCTTTGTATTGAAAGAGATCGTACGTGTTTATTGTCTACTAATTATTTATGAGAGCAGTTTCATCTATTAAAAGATGAATCGTTAGGTCTATGCATATTCAGATAAACATTTTCATTTATTGTCAACTAAACATTTTTATTCAGAACAAATTTCATAATTAAAATGCTCTCATAAATTATTCTCAAAACAAATTGCTAAGATAAAAATAAAGGCTTATCAAGCAAGTCATCATTTTCGAAGTTGTCAGCTGAAAACTCGACTGGAGCATCAGAGGTCATCAGGTTTGTTTCAGCTTTATTTTTCTTGTTCTCTTTATACAAATCCTGGAGATGATGCGGAGTTCTGCACACTATGGACCAGTGGCCTTTTATGCCACAATTTTGGCACTGGTCTTCCCATTCCCTCTTGGGTGGGGGTGTATCATTTCTATTTTTGTTATTTCTGTGCCACGTGAACTTTCGCTTACTTTCATTATTTCGCTGCTGTTGTTCATGGCCCTTGGCTTTTTTCTGTTGACCCCCCTTCTGTGGTCTTTCTTTTCTTTTATTATCTCTCTTCTTTTTGAAGGAAGAGGAATGGTGAGCTTCTGGTAGAGGGGTAGTGCCGGGAGGGCGCATATTGTGAGTGGTGAGGAGAAGCTCTCTGTTTTGCTCGGTCATGAGTAAACATGACAGCATCTCAGAATACTTGGTGAACTTGCGTTCACGGTATTGCTGTATGAGTATCGCATCTTTTTCATGGAGGGACGTATACGTCTTTTCCAGCATGCGATCTTCTGAGACATTCTCACCACATAACTTCAGGCGTGAGGTGATGCTAAAAAGTGCTGAGTTGTACTCAGCAATGGACTTAAAGTCCTGTAGTCTCATGTTCTCCCACTCATGTCGTGCCCTTGGGAGTATAACATCTTTCTGATGTTTATACATGTCCTCAAGGGCAGTCCATAGCTCAAGTGGATCTTTGACCGTAAGGTATTTAGCCTTTAAGGTCTTGTCTACATGGCGGCGAATATAGGTGATGGCTTACGCCTTCTCTATATCGCTAACATTTTCTTTTTCAGTCACAGCAGCGATGAGGGACGTTGCCCGCAGGTGAAACTTTACATCTAGATGCCAGCTTAGATAGTTTCTACCTGATGCTTCCAGTACTTCGAAATTAACGCTTGCAATATTAGCCATTTATCTAGCAGAGCACAAACATGCATGAATTAATAATTAATCAGAGAAAACATTTTCATGCGGAGGCAATATTTAACGAAAAACTAAATGTGTGGATCGGCCAGTCCCACAAGAAAGAGTCCAAAAAAGTCCACAGTCCAAATTATACAAATTTGCAGCTTAAAGAAAATGAAAATACAACTTTGGAAACCCCGTGAGTCCCATATGATATCTCCATCTTCAAGCGTGGCCTCTGTCTCCATGGAAGTTGGTCTTCTTTCTTTGACATTTACATAAATTCCTCACTACAATTTTTCTCAAAAATAAAAGAAAAGTGCGGGAAATAAACTGTGGGACTAAACGGCCGATCCAAAAACCACATTTAGCAATTCATGCAGAAATATTGTGCTCATCAACATTTTCATCACAGGCATCACAGGCATTTAATATTCACAGAGATGGATAAATAATTTAAACACTTAATAATTATTGGACCACTGGGCAACGTCATACACCGTTAGGTTAGGTTACTAACGGGAGAGCGGTCGCAGGATCTTCCTAATTATTAAGTTTTAAATACAATGCACAACCACGCATATAATATCCAACAGAATATACCAGAGATGCAAAGCATGTAAATATGATTTTTGCAGAAAAAATCATTTCAATGCAAAGGTTGTAAAGTAAATGGGTTTAATCAATTAAATTGATTAAGAGCCCAAAATAAACATTTTCTTTGTCAGAGGGAAAAGTTTCCCTTGTCATCCCAAAAGTCCCCTTCCCCAAAAAATCCTTGCCAGCCCGATATTTGTCCCGCGAATAACCGTGATATTTCACGAATTTTCAGCCCGTAAACGCCCCCGCCTCCCCGTTTTTTTTGAATAAAAGGTAGAGGCCTGCGGGCTTCAGGCCCGCTGTCCTTTTTTTTATAATAAAATTTGGCATGCGGGCCGAAGCCCGCAGGCCGGCCTGCGGGCTTCGGGCCGCAGGCCAAATGAATTACTTTTTTTTGTAATAACAAAATTTGGCCTGCGGGCTTCGGGCCGCAGGCCAAAAGAATTACTTTTTTTTGTAATAACAAAATTTGGCCTGCGGGCTTCGGGCCGCAGGCCAAAAGAATTAATTTTTTTTTCGGTAGAGAAAACCAGATCAGGGTTTTTTGGGGGGTCGGCGGCGGCTAGGGTTTAGCCGCCGCCGTCGCCCCCTTGATCGGGGCTAGGGTTTTGCGCCCCCCCCCCCTCCGCTGCAGGTAGGGGGGCAGAGGGCGGAGGGATCCGCCCTCTTCGGGCCGGTCAACGGCGGGCCGCCCCCCCCACTACAGGCAGGGGGGCGGCGGGGGCGGTCAGGGACCGCCCCAGTTGGGCGCAACGGGGGGGTGGCCGCCACCCCGCTACAGGCGGGGGGCGGCGGGGGCGGTCGGGGACCGCCCCTGATGGGCGCAACGGGGGGTTCGCCGCCACCCCGCTACAGGCGGGGGGCGGCGGGGGGCGGTCGGGGACCGCCCCTGATGGGCAGATCGGTGGGCCGACCCCCCGCTACAGGCGGGGGAGGCGGCAGCAGGCGGTCAGAGATCGCCCTGTTGGGCGGCGCAGCGATCCCCCTTGCCACAGGCGGTGGGGGGCACGGGTTAACACAGATTAATCCGAGAAAAAAATTGGTTTTTTTTGGATGAGCGATCCGTCGTTTTCAAGGCGACAAATAATCTCCATATCAATCTTGTGAGATCAAGGGGAGGGGCAATCATATGTATGATTAAAAACATCGTTTTTAGTGTTTTTACCTCTATATCCGTCCTCCGGATATAGCGACGGTTGCTCGAAGCCCTACGCGGATGACGACCCTTGATGGAGGAAGCCTTGCACCGCGCTCGTGGATCTCCCGTCTCGCCTTCGCCTTCGCCTTCGCAACGAACGGAAAAAAATTTGTGGAAAGGAAAAATTTAGAGGCTCGTGCTGATAACGTGTTATGAATCAACTACTGGGGTAGGAACCCCCAGCCCTTTATTTATAGGCATGGTAGGAGAGTAGATACATCGAATGCATAGATATGGGCGTATCTCTAAGATACCCGCAATCCTAACCGACTCTGGTTATTTCCATTCACAACAAAATGAGCCTTGTGTAAATATGGATAAGAAAAAATATACAAAAAGGAAAAAAGGAAAAAAAGGAAAAAAGGAAAAAAAATGTATGTATATAAATAAGAATATGCACAAGCTCCTATCTTGTAAATATCCTTTCTTTTCTTTTCTTTCACTTTTCTATTCTGGAGCTACAATACTTGGGAAAAACCATATTCCTTATATTTGATGTCATTACGCATGTAGATAAGCTTGGGGGAAGAAAATCCAATGATGTGCGAGAGAGTGATTAGTTATATGTGCATGACTACCGAGGCTAGGTAATCTCTAAAACTTAGGGAGATGACTTTGAGTATGACGACACCAATGAGTCGAAAAATGGACATGAAATTCATGAAACCACATCTTTATATTCTTATTTGTATGAATCGGGTGATGTCTCTTATACTCCAAGTAAAAGTAATCAAATTAAAAGTGTGTTGGCTATGAATATGTATATCGTTTTCTATGCCTTAGACGTTGTTTAACGTTAAAATGATTTCGTAATTCATAAAACTCATATTGTTCTCAGTTTTTATATCAAGTGTGCCAAATATGAAACGATGTTGAAATAAAAAAGATAGTATGTTTATATTCTTTGTTAGTGCACCTGGGTAAGTGAATTCAATTTCTAAGAGAATGATCTAGCAATTCCCTTTCTTTGCTTTCTTTTCGATGAATTAGTTTTCTTTATTGTTATTCACCAAGTTCGCTTTTTACTTATATTCCTCGAGAACGAGTAAAAGGTGAGCTTGGGAGATTTTGATATACTCATATTTTCCACTTTATTTTCGCATATTTCAATGTCATATCGATTGCCCATATTGCATATTCGAAGCTAAAACGACGATTTCTCGAAGAATTTCACAAATTCTATGTTTTATTGGATTTTCATGAAAATGGAGCAATCGGGAGCAAATTGGAGCTATGAGCATATGCACGCATGCTGAAGCATCTATGGCTTTGATATCGAGGAGCTTACGGTGCTAGAAGAGAAGAAAGAGCAAAAGGATGAGAAGAGAAAGAGGAAAGAAAGAAGGAGAAGAAGAAGAAGCTGAAAAAGCAGCTCACTCGACCGAGTGGATCGCTCCACTCGGCCGAGTAAGGCTGACACTAACCCATCCCATGGGGCTATGCACGTCAAAGTCACTCGACCGAGTGAAATCACCACTCGATCAAGTGAAATGTTCACTCGACCGAGTGGAGAATTGAAGCAGAACGCTAGTTTGGAAGATTTCTGCAGAAGTTCTAACTCGACCGAGTGATCTGACCGCTCGACCGAGTGGCCAGAAGATACAGAGCACCGATTTTGGATTTTTCTACAGAGATTTCCACACGACCGAGTGAAGATCTCACTCGGCCAAGTGTGCCGCCGGGCCAGAATCTGAAAGCTAAGGTTTGTGTAACGACCTGTATTTTCGGATACACTAGGACTGAGTTGTATTTATGTATATCTTCATTATTATACTTTGATGAATTGTTCTCATTAATATACTTATCAGTTAGCTTATTAATCATGTTATTAATGTTTTAAGATTTAAAATTCAAATGTTTTAAAATTCAAATGTTTTCGAAATTCAGACTCAAATTTAATTAAAAACTTTCTTTTTAAATCCTAATTAAACCTATAACTATTTTAGAAGTATGTCCCTCATCAAACCAATTATTCCCCTAATTATTAGTATGTTTCAACCTTCCTAAATAACTTAGCTCTTAATTCCCTAATAAATATTTTTAAAGCAAATCTTTTTAAATTTCAAAAACTTTCCTAATTAACTTTTGCTATTAATTTTCCTAATCAAAACAAAATCAATTAGAGTTAATTCCCTAGTGTTATGAATCAACCACTGAGGGGAGAGCCCTCAGGTCTATATTTATAGGCAATTGGGGAATACAGATATGTGCTTACAATGATATGGGCCTATCTCTAGGATAGCCCAGAATCTCACCCAACTACGGTTAAATAACCGTTCACAACACTCCCCCTTATCCAGCCATAGGTGTGGACTTTGCTCGTGAATGCTTCAGGATTCTGAGCGTAGAAGAGTCTCACATGGGGTGGATACTTCAGGATCCTGAGTTGGTGAGATTTGCCTCGTTAAAACCTTTAGCTATAGAAAACCCAGTGGGAAAAACCATAGTTAAGGAAAAAGAGTGCAAATGCTCTTTAACTCCCCCTGATTTGTACAAGTGACTCTGATCATGAATACTTCTGGATTCTGAGCGTCACAGAGGGGTGGATACTTCGGGATCCAGAGTTGATTTGATTTGCCTCGTTAAAACCTTTGGCTATGGAAAACCCAGTGGGAAAAACCATAGCTAAGGGAAAAGAGTACAAATTCCCTCAACTCCCCCTGATCTGTAAAAGCTCTTAGGCTTTCAGATCTCTTATCTCATCACTCCTATTTACAATATTCCGAAAATGTACACAGATTACAAATTTTGTCACCATCAAGCAGCTGCTGAATCCAGAAACTCTGGAGAGGTGTGCTAAGTTTCGTCGCCTCTGATGTGGTCTTCAGACTATATGGTCAGCTCCACAGAACCAGCCTCTATCCCAGTCATCACTGGGATGTGATGTACCACCAGGCGCCCTTAAATACACCATTGGTGTGGTTCTGTAATGGTGAGGATCTCAGAATTATAGGATGATGTTGCCTTCATAAGTTGCTTTGTATATTTGTAGTAGATGGTCATCCCACTGTTGGTACCTGTTCTGAGATTTCTCAGTATAGGGATCAGACCTGTAACCTGCATTCGCATAAACATTGGAGGATGCTACTACATTTTGTAAGTCCAAATATTTCGACCCTTGGAGGAAGCGCAGAAGGCTTAACTCAGGTCTAATGGCCCTTTTTAGGTGCCAACTATCTCTGGCTAATGAGTTTACTGCAATTGCTATACCGGGACACATGCAGTTAGCCAGGAGTGCATGATTGCACTTAGATAAGGGACTTTAAGGCCAGTTATATCCTCCCCCTCTTCCAGCGATCAGAAGGGTTCTTTTTATACATCCAGTAAGTGTACCACCGTAGGTGTACTTTGGATGACAATGGTCCTGTTAATTTCTCCAACGCACTTCTGGGCGTTTGTAACAGGATTCTATGAGCCATGACCTTATATTTGCCTAGGTCTTTTCATGTTCAAAGTTCAGGCTTGTACATGTAGTTCGGTTTTCTCTTCAGGAGATCCAATGAGATTTTAGTTGTCTCCAACTATGCTCTCTAATCCTGTTCTTTGCACAGATGCAAAGACAACCTTCAGTAGGAATCATTGACTTGTCAAGTGATTCTCTTGGTTGTACATTTATTTGTTATACTTATATTTCTTCATTTGAATAGATGTCCCGAAGTCTATTCAGGCATTTTAAGGAAATGTGGAGATTATCTTTACAAGATATCCACGAATGTATGCCGTCACAACATCCAATAACGGCATATCCAAAATTTTCCTTCGCCAAATCGTAAGGTATTCGCTTTTGATAACTTAGGGAGACTGATGCATCATTTATGAGACATGCTCATTTGAATTTGTTCGATCCCTAGTTTCAGCGAAATTTTCCTTGGGCTATAGGTTGTACCGTATAGCATACGATTTTGTATTTATTTTTCTTATGTTTGCAATACTTTGTTTTATCCACAGGTTTGACACCTTTTGGTGTCTGTACTTCAGGTCCGAACATTTCACGTTTCATAAGTGAGTCCAGCTCATCTTCTATTGCCACGTTCCACATTTTGGCCAATCTCTACGTTTGCCTTCTAGCAACGGAGTGTGGAACGATAATTTACAAACATCATCGCCATTGCGATGTATATGGCAATATGATACGTGAATACATTGTCGACAATTTATGTTCTATCTGTCCAACACCTCCCCAGTACGTACAACATTTACTTAATTTCACTTTTTCCCGGCAATTCCTCTACAGTGGATTCCGGGAAGGGTGATGGTGTGGACATGAGCTCATTGTCCTGTGGTAGTTTTGTCTTAAGGTCTCCAGGAGTTTCTGTCCTTGGAGCCTGGTGGTCTGTCTCTTTTCTGTTGAGGATCAGCCACTTCTGCTGCTGGTGGATTGCATCCATTCTCGGGGATATCAATCCTAGCTGGAGTTTTTGCAGCAGGGATGTGCGATCTGACAATCTTCTGGTTGTCAATAAATGATTCCGGTAATTAGTGAACAGTGTTCTGTATGTGGAAGATCTTCTGGATCTCATCTACACATTGTATTGTTACCGGATCATAGTGGGTCAAGCTATTTGTATCCCACGTTATAATTTTCTTCGCGCCAGATTTTCTAGTATCTGGGCCTATTTTTGGGAAACTCGTCTCATCAAAATCACAGTCTTCAAGATGTGCCTTAAATGCGTCCCTCGTTTGGGGTTCTAGGTATCTTATAAGTGAGGGTGAGTCAAACCCTGCATGGATACCTAGGCGACGTTGAGTACCGTTTTGGTCCTCTTTGGTGGTGCAATGGGGATTTAAGACTGCGCGACCGAAGATTCTCAGATGAGAAATGTTCGGTGGCATTCCATATGCAAGTTGCATTGGAGACTCTGACCTCCAGAGGGTCTTATTTTCATTTACAATGCAGCATGCAGAGTTTGCATGTCCCCATGCATCCATATGTAATCGGGATTTAATGGACGTTCAGTCCATTGGAGTCTACTTTTCAGTGGCTCTGCCGACCCATTTTGGGTATGAACATGCGACACTTGTATGTTCATTTTCAATTCCCGTTGATTGGCAGTACTCTTGAAAAGACTGGGAGGTATAATTCCCAACATTAACCAGACTTATTTACAACATTTTATTGTCTGTGAAATGTGCCCGCAATATTTTTATTTTTGTGCCAATAGCTTTTGGAAAAGCTAAGTTGCGGGTCTGTAGTAGACACACGTACGAATATTCTGAGGATGCATTTATCAGTACAGTGAAGTACTGAAATAGCCCACTAGGGGTGGTGGATTTTATCCACATCTATCTCCTTGTATTCTTTTTGAGGAAGCGTGGAGATTCTTTTTCAACTTATCGTGGAGATGGCCTTGCAATTAGTTTTCCCTTATAGTAAGGGATGCGAGGGATTTTTTCCCTTCTGAAAAATCTTCTGGTTCTTCAAGTCATACCCATAGGATAAGATGTGATGCATCATCACAAATCCAGGGTGGCCAAGTCCATTATGCCGGAGTAAAAACTCGGCTGATGTCGGGCACTTCAGGTGCTCCGTTTAATTCTGCTTCCTTTCTCCGAATCTTCGTATGGTGGAGGCCTATAAGGCTCTCAAAACGTTTAAGCGTGGATTTTACTCCTTTTTCTTGAGACGTTGCATACGGTAATTTTTTTTTTCTCATTTACATTTGCTGTTTCCAAGTGGAATCCGTTGAAACGGATGTCCTTGAAACTTAGAAAGTTTCTTTTGGAATTCGGAGGGATTAGTGCATCCTTTATTTTTGTGTCGATTGGGGGCAACAGTGTTGCATTCCCTGGATCTTCAATATAGCCCTGATATTGGGCTTTGTATTGAAAGAGATCGTACGTGTTTATTGTCTACTAATTATATATGAGAGCAGTTTCAAAAGATGAAACATAAAGGCACATGCATATTCAGATAGACATATTCATTTAATGTCTACTAAAAATTTTCAATCAAAACAGATTGCGTAATACAAAAGCTCTCATAACGTGAGATGTTCTAAACAATTTGCTAAGATAAAAGTAAAGGCTACTCAAGCATGTCATTATTTTCGAAGTCGTCAGCTGAAAAACTTAACTGGAGCATCAGATGTCATCAGGTTTGTTTCATCTTTATTTTTCTTGTTCTCTTTATACAAATCCTGGAGATGATGCGGTGTTCGGCACACTCTAGACCAGTGGCCTTTCATGCCACAATTTTGGCACTGGTCTTCCCATTCCCTCTTGGGTGGGGGTATATCATTTCTATTTTTGTTATTTCTGTGCCTCGTGAATTTCTGCTTACTTTCATTATTTCGCTGCTGCTGTACATGGCCCGTGGCATTTTTCTGTTGACCCCCCCTTCTGTGGTCTTTCTTTTCTTTTATTATCTCGCTTCTTTTGAAGGAAGAGGAATGGTGAGCTTCTGTTAAGGGGGTAGTGCCGGGAGGGCGCATATTGTGAGTGGCGAGAAGAAGCTCTCTGTTTTGCTCAGCCATGAGTAAACATGACAGCAGCTCAGAATACTTAGTGAACCTGTGTTCACGGTATTGCTGCATGAGTATCACATCTTTTTCATGGAAGGACGTATACGTCTTTTCCAGCATGCGATCTTCTGAGACATTCTCACCACACAACTTCAGGTGTGAGGTGATGCTAAAAAGTGCTGAGTTGTACTCAGCAATGGACTTAAAGTCCTGTAGTCTCATGTTCTCCCACTCATATCGTGCCCTTGGGAGTATAACATCTTTCTGATGTTTATACCTGTCCTCAAGGGCAGTCCATAGCTCAAGTGGATCTTTGACCGTAAGGTATTCAGCCTTTAAGGTCTTGTCCACATGTCGGCGAATATAGATGATGGCTTGCGCCATCTCTATATTGCTAACATTTTCTTTTTCAGTCACAGCAGCGATGAGGGACTTTGCCCGCAGGTGAAACTTTACATCTAGCTGCCAGCTTAGATAGTCTCTACCTGATGCTTCCAGTACTTCGAAATTAATGCTTGAAATATTAGCCATTTATCTAGCAGAGCACAAACATGCATGAATTAATAATTAATTCAGAGAAAACATTTTCATGCGGAGGCAATATTTAACGAAAAACTAAATGTGTGGATCGTCCAGTCCCACAAGAAAGAGTCCAAAAAAAATCCACAGTCTAAATTATACAAATTTGCAGCTTAAAGAAAATGAAAATACAACTTTGGAAACCCCGTGGGTCCCATATGATATCTCCATCTTCAAGCGTGGCATCCGTCTCCATGGAAGTTGGTCTTCTTTCTTTGACATTTACATAAATTCCTCACTACAATTTCTCTCAAAAATAAAAGAAAAGTGCGGGAAATAAACTGTGGGACTAAACGGCCGATCCAAAAACCACATTTAGCAATTCATGCAGAAATATTGTGCTCATCAACATTTTCATCAGACATTTTCATCATAGGCATCACAGGCATTTAATATTCGCAGAGATGGATGAATAATTTAAACACTTAATAATTATTGGACCACTGGGCAACGTCATACACCGTTAGGTTATGTTACTAACGGCAGAGCGGTCGCAGGATCTTCCTAATTATTAAGTTTTAAATACAATGCACAACCACGCATATAATATCCAACAGAATATACCAGAGATGCAAAGCATGTAAATATGATTTTTGCAGAAAAAATCATCACAATGCAAAGGTTGTAAATTGAATGGGTTTAATCAATTAAATTGATTAAGAGCCCAAAATAAACATTTTCTTTGTCAGAGGGAAAAGTTTCCCTTATCATCCCAAAAGCCCCCCCAAGAATCCCCAAAAAGTCCTCGCATGCCCGATATTTGTCCCGTAATTTACCGTGATTTTTCACGAATATTTTGCCCTTGAATCCCCATTTTAAATTAATTTTTAGGCTAATAATTTGCCTTTTGAGGCGAGTTTATAGCCCTTTGCCTCCGCCAAATTTTTTTTTTTTCAGATAAACCGGCCTGCGGGCCTGAAGCCCGCAGTCAACCTATGGGCTTCAGGCCCATAGGGGGTTTTTTTTGGAAATCTGTGGGCCTGAAGCCCACAGATCTGCAATGGGCTTCAGGCCCACAGATCTTTTTTTTGTGAAAATCTGTGGGCCTGAAGCCCACAGATCTGCTGTGGGCTTCAGGCCCACAGATATCTCAGTTTTTTTTTCTCTTTCCGAATTAGGGTTTGCAGAGGGGGGGCGCCGCCGCCGCCCCTTTGCACGGGCGGCGCGGCGGGGGCCGCCGCCCCCTCGCTGCGGGGGGGGGAGCGGCGGGGCCGTACCTCACGCAGAGGGGGGCGTGGCCAGGGGGTCGTCGCCCCCCGCTGCGGGGGGGAGCGGCGGGGGCCGCACCCCCCCCCCCCCCCCCGCAGAGGGGGGCGAGGCCAGGCCCCCCCCGCAGAGGGGGAAGCGGCTAGGGGGGGCCGCCGCCCCCTTCTGCGGGGGGGGGGGGGATGGCGGGCGCGGGGGCCGCCGCCCCCCCTGCAGAGGGGGGGGCGGCCACTGGGGCCGCCCCCCCTGCAGGGGGGACGGCGGCTGCTGCCCCCCCTATGGCAGGGGGCGGCGTGGCCGGGGGGAGGGGGCCGGCGGCGATGCTGCCGGCGGGGTTGATTTAGGGTTTGATTTTTTTTTCTAAAAAAAATCCAGAAACCCCAAAAAAATTGATTTTTGGGATGCAAAGTCCGTCGTTTTCAAGGCGACGATGAATCCCCATGACGATTTTACGAGATCTAGGGGAGGGGTAATCATACGTATGATTAAAACTTTGTTTTTAGAGTTTTTACCTCTATATCCGTCCTCCGGATATTGCGACGTTTGCTCGAGGCCCTACGCGGATGACGACGCTTGATTGAGGAAGCCTTGCACCGTGCTTTGTGGATCTCCCGCCTTCGCCTTCGCAACGAACGGAAAAAATTTTGTGGAAAAAAGAAAAAATTTAGAGGCTCGTGCTGATAACGTGTTATGAATCAATCACTGAGGGGAGAGCCCTCAGGTCTATATTTATAGGCAATTGGGGAATACAGATATGGGCTTACAATGATATGGGCCTATCTCTAGGATAGCCCAGAATCTCACCCAACTACGGTTAAATAACCGTTCACAACACCTAGTCATTAATTAAAACAAATCTTTTAATATTTCACAAACTTTCCTTATCTAAAACCCTTTCTATTTTTTCCTAACCCAAACCCCCAGGCACACTCATGCACGCAACACACACACATCACTATTCTCTCCTCAAGCCCTGAGAAACCTAGGCAACAGCGAGCCTAATAAAACCCAACCTAAACTCAAAACCCCCAGGCATCCCTACTTCATCTAAAACCCATGCCCTTCGTACAAATTCCTAGGCATCCTACAGTCTCCTACAAAGCACAAGGCCAGCCCCTAACCCCCCTATAAATAAACCCTAAGACTTCCATACTATAACCCTAAAGCAACCCAGGCTGCATACAACAAAACCCTACCCTCTCCGCACGCCACCTTCAAGCTACCGTCCGGCGCTCCTCCAACAAGCCAACACCACCCGCCACCTCATTCATCTCCTAGCCCCACACATCTCCAACCACCGCAAGCAGGCCCATCCCCGCACGCTCAGCAACCCCGCAACCCCCTCCTCCCTTGCTCCAAGCCCACACGCCGTCGACCACCTCTTATCCTTCCGTCGACCACCCCCTCAACTCCACACCGACGATCGCAACACCCCGACGTCCAACCGCCGCCAACAACCACCTCCCAAGAACCCCTGCAACCTCTGTCCTCCATCGCCTGCAAAACCCTCCGCCGTAGCAACCATCACTCATCTGCCTTCCTCCAAGCCATAAGACCATCCCCTCTAACTGCAAATAACCTCGAGCCCTCACCGGAGTCTGACAACTCCATCTCCCTTGCTTCGAACATCGGTAGCCCCTCCTCCCGTCACCCAAGCCCGTAGGCCACCCCTCACCACCCAGACCCCAACCTCCAGCACCGACAACACCCCAGCGCCCCTCCCTTCCGACCCCAGTCTCCGTCGTCGCCTCATGTCTGCGTCATCTCCCGTCGACGTCGTTGTACTGTCACCTACCTTCACCCACAACGATTAAACATGTAAGTTTTTTCAAAAGAACAGTGTTCTTTCATATATTTCGATAAGGTTCTTTCATATAAGGTTGTTTTCAAACACGTAAGCTCTTTTCAAAAGAACAGCAAATGTTTTAATAAGGTTCTTTCATAAAAAACCAGTGTTCCTTCATATAGCAAAGAATAGAACAGTAAATATTTTAATAAGGGCTGTTGTTTATTTTATTATTGATCGGGCAATTTTGACCGGGCCTGAACGGGCCGGGTCTACTACGGCCTTGGGGCCCCGGCCCAAGGGTCCTACGGGCGGGCCGCACTTCTCCCCCCAATACGAAGGCACAAAAAGATTACCCACTTTAATATTGGATGAAATGATGGCCCAACTTAACGGCCATCATTTTAGCCATCATGGCTCGTAAGACATGGCAACCATCTTCATGGCCATAACTTGCCAATGATGGTCCGACTTAAATGGCCATCTAGCCATCAAGGCTCGACTTCATGGCCAGACTTAATGGCCATCACTCCCCCGCCATTATGACCCGCCAGTTATGGCAATCACTCATGGCAATGACTCCACCTTCATGGCGTCATCATGTGGGCGCAATTAGAGGGGGTCAACACTTCCCCATTTGCACGACCCCATGAATGGCGGCCATGATGTCACGTCATGGCACATTATGAGCATGATTCGTCTATATGAGGAGGGGGCGGGCGTCATTTGAAAGGGGCCGGATCTTTGCGATCGACAACCATGGTATCGTATACTATCACTTTTACTCCTTCTTCCACCTCTATATTTCTCCTCCATAACTCGGCCTGAGGATCGGGTATCGGTCTCTCCGCGAGCCATACTCGATCCCACCGAGCCCTTACACTGAATTGGTCTGAACCAAGGTCCGACCCCCCTGACGAGCTCTATCGTCTATTCAGGTCCAGGAGATCATATGGCGCCGAGGCTACCCCTCCGTGCCATCACAGCTGGAGCCAAGTTCCCTCGTCCCCGAGCCCGTTCGCCTCCACCACGACGAGGACGTCGCTCCGCCGAGGCTACCCCTCGCCGAGCCAACGCGAGGATCCGCGCGTCTCTCACCGAGCGACTCCGCCTTCAACCGATCCCGGAAGTTATCGTCCCGCCGAGGCTACCCCTCGGCGCGCTAAAGAAGACGTTAGATCCAAGTGCCGAGGCTTCCCCTCAGCTCCACGCCGGCTGCACATCAAGCGAGACGACCGAGGCTACCCCTCGTCGTCCGACCGACCGAGGCCGAGTGCACCCGTCCGAGCCGAGGCTTCCCCTCAGCTTCGCGTCGGTCGCGCGTCAAGCCAAGGTGCCGAGTCTTCCCCTCGTCGCCTGAACGTCCGAGGCCGAGCACCTCACACCGGGCCGAGGCTTCCCCTCAGCCCCTAGAGGCCGAGGATCCAGACCTGGCCCCGCTAACGTGCTCTGCGTCGACTACATCTCCGATTCGCGTCGTGTCTACACGCGCTCGACGCACCCAAGGGACCCTAATCGGCCCCTTGACCACGTTGACTGGGCAGTCCACGGTCAACGATACGGTAGTGAGAAAACACTCTGAAACATCTGGTGCCGTCTGTGGGAACCGAGTCACCATCCACGTCGACCACCACACTGACAAGAACTCGTCCCATTAATCAAATGACCAAAGGGCCAACTGTAGGTCCAGATGACCAATCGATCCTTTTAAGGAATTTGTCAGAACCCTGCTAGCTTATGAGACCTGTGCAGTGGGCATACGTTCGATCCAAAGTAAAGGGAAAAGGCCGGAACAACCAAATCATCGGGTCCCTCCCCAATCTGGGGCTCTCCTTGTGAGAAGCCGTAGACCTCGAAAGGCCTAACCCTCGTGTGGAATTCTCAAATGCCGCAATCTCATCTCTTCTTCCTGTCGATCCTTGCTTTGATCGTCATCCCGGCCGAATCCGCAGCTTCGGGTTTGGGTCTCAGATCTTCATTGCCCGTCGGCCCCATGGCCGTCGACGAACTCCCTGGAACCTCTGTCGGCCAATTGACCACCTTATTTGGCCGCTGTCGCCAACTTCCATGGCTGCGCCACCGAGACCCCTTCCGTCAGGCGGAGAGTTGACTTGGCCGAAGGTGTGACCTAGATCCCGATCTCGGATACAGAGCGCTCGATTCGTATTCTAAGGACGGCCGTCCCCTTGTCATCGGAGGACGAATCGGTGGCGCCTATAATGGAGAATTGGACCAAGGCAAGTTTTGTGGCTGGGTGATTCGGAAAATACTCGGCAACGACGAGCTTCGTCAAACTGGACACGAGCTGAGAGAACTTGACTGGGGATCCGGCTCCAACGAGGTCAAGCATGTGGCTGCTTCACACGATGTCAACTATTGCTTGATTCATCGTCCCGAGGAAACCACAGATTGAAGGGGATCCATTAACACATACTGGGGCTGCCATCTCAGCGGCGTAGCTTTCCACAACGTATCGGGATCTCTTGTCGTCGCCTACTCTGGCTTCCAGGAGCCCTGATCTGATGACATCATCGATTCAACCACGGGATCTGGATCTTTCAGATTAGGACCCCTGCCCATCACCAAAACAGATTGTTGTTCCGACGTCGGCTGTCGAGTAAGAGGGCTCGGCAGATGGGAGTTTTCAGCCTTCAAGCCCGAGATCACGCTTCACTCCAGCAGGCCCTACTCCAACTCCTGTGAGCTCGAGCTTCTCCATATTGCCTGGGCTTCTACCTTCAGAAGGGGTCGCCTCCGAGCGCTGCATTCATCCGGGCTTTGACACGGTGCTTCTCGCTCTCTTCGGGGCATGGCGACGAGCATCCATGGTGATCGCGGCGCCATCAGCACCCCTCGCGGCAACATCCCTATGGAGCCCCATCTCTGAAGCGTCACAGAGGCTCGCAATCATGTTGCTCGTGCATGTGCTCAACTGCGTCACCGTAGGGGAGGGGATCCTTGTCGATTCAGCAGGAGGTCAAAGCGTCGGGGATCATCAAGACATGGACTGAGAAGCAGAGCACTTCGGAGCTGCTTACAGGAACTGCCAAGCCCCACCCCCTCCGACCTTGGGCCCTCTGTCTCAACTTCTGCTCTCGGAGACGAGCAGCAAGTAGAGCCGTGCTCAAGCCTCAGTACGGATATTCCTCCGTGCTGATGTGCCACGCAGCTCGGTGGCCAAGCAAGATTACAAAGCCGCCGACCCGAGCGATGCCAAGCTGCCGAGCTACCGCGAGCCGCTGCCAAGCGACAAATGCACCCACCGCAAAAAGGTCAAACCACCCTCCTTCCTGCTAAATAATTTTCCCATATCAATGGTCCGAATGATGCTAATTAATCTTCATTTATCAACTACAAACTGCAAGCTCCAAATCACCTCCCTGAATGATGATTCGCCTCTTGCGGAGTAGAAGGTGAAGGGATCGGCGATGGTAATTGGACGGTCGACATCCCTTGGGACAACGAGCTCTTATACTGGATATGGGCCCAAGACGACGAGCAGTGGCACCAAGACAGTGCTCACAATGCCGCCTCACTCGGCAACATTCCTCCGGAGCTCGGCCTAACTCCCAGAGCCCGGCCTCAAGCATGGCTTCACCCCGAAGGCCGGGCTCACTCCTTAATCTCTGCATGATCATTGCCAAGCTCAGCCCACATGCTGCCCAGATCGAATGCACAATAAAAGGCGCGACATGCTCCAGTTTTGTCCCCAGAAACTCGGCTCCACCCTTCAAAGCTCCACCCAGGTTCATTTCGATGGAGCCGAGGAGGGGCTCCGACACCCTCGACAAGACCGATCGATAATGACTCGTTCCATGAATCAAAATCTAGCTCTCCCTCTCCCTCGAGGATGACGGCGGCAACATTTTGGACCAAAATCAGTTTCTTCCTGTCGATCGTCGTCAGTGGCGAGGCCGTCTCCATCTCCGGAGATCTGGCATATTCCATTTTCACGAAGATGAAGCGACTGAAGGGCAACATGGGGGCTACACTAGTCTCGAGGAGGTAGGCACTACACCCCTAGCATGGAGCATGAATGAAAAAGCACAAAAGCCTGGCCACTGAAATGTTTCAGGTTCTAAAGATTCCAACAAATCGGAGCCCTGAAAGGCGAAGGGATGATCGTAGGAATTGGGATCATCGCGCACAAACCACTCGCACGACGATGACTGAAGCGATCCGAGGCCCCTCATCGCCTCCAACTTTGCCACGCCTTATATCGCAACCGCCGCCGTTATCATCGACGCCACCACGAATGCCGTCACCTCCGACTTGTATACACGCGTACCGCTTGCCTCCGAGGGGTTCACATCACCGGATCCGCCTCAGACACTTCTGGGCCCGTGAGGTGGGCTATTCCGTTCTCTAAAAGAGAGAAGGTCTGTGGCAGGGGAGCAGACAAACGAAGACAGAGATCTCGTAGGTGACAGAGGAACAGATCGTGCGCTTGAGAGATGAAGCGGGCGTGGGCGGGGCACCCAACCCGATAGGGTCCGGGCGCGGGCGTGTCAAGACGCTGTCGAGCTTGACCTTGATCGCGGCTTCGGTTATGTTATCTGGTGATGGCGTCACCAGTCTTGGAGAGTCACCAGCGCGGAGAAGGGCTTCGTCTCCGGCCATGGCATCCAAGTCAGAGACTCCTTGATTTTTATGAGGTCCCACTTGACATCCTCCCCTCTTTGATGCCGACCCATCCACCTCGGTCTCTACTCCTACGACCTCTGGGTGGATCAGTTGTTGATCATCGCTGACGTGACTTTGGGGACGGCAACCGAGCACCTCAGCCGTGGCTCCAGCAGCGACCATTGGATCTTTGCCCTGAGATCCACGGTGTAGGTCGCCGCCTGATCCTGATCGGAGCTTGCGAAACATCTCCATCACCGACCCCGCTGCTGTCGACGGAACGCGGACCGAGGAGTACGACATTGCTGCCGAATGCACAAACCCTCACCTAAGAAGCACAGGGGATCGGCGTCCTCCAAGCCACCTTCGTCCGATCAATCGAGCTCAAAGCCCGTCCGATCAATTGAGCCTCCATGTTGATCTCTGAGTCATGGATACTTGGACGCTCGGACCCTTGGAATGATGCACCCCAAAGCATCTGGGCGCTCTGGCATGGGGCGAACACAGAGCCCCTTATGGATGGGTCAACGGCTCTAATCGCGTCGCACCATGGTTGTCGTTTGCTGCACGGGCTGGAGCGGGATCATCGGGGTGTGGCTCAAATGTTTCGGCCCACCTTCGTCCCGACGGAAGCACCTACAAGTGGATTGATACATGCAATTCAAGAGGAACTGTCTAGCCCAAGAGCCTTAAAAATCGACCGGATGCAGCACCAACTCTGACCTGGCCGCGATCTGTTCTCCGACCGGTGCTCAGCCTGCGCTCCTCTGACCGTGGCTGAGCCGATCTGGTCGAAGCACCACCATCCGAGTTCGAGCATCTAGACCGCTCCCCCGATCGTGGCCGAGCCGATCCAACCGAAGCACCACCGACTGTCCTGCTGGGTTCCCGCTTGCCGAACAGCTCCTGCATCAACCCGAGTGGGACGAAATAGTGGCAGAGCGCCGCCATGGAATCTTTGAAAGTCTTCACAAGGTCCTCACTTCTTCTTCGGCTGTAAGTCAAGGGGCAACTCCCCTCGCCACCGAATGAATCTCCTTCGTCGGCCGTAAAACGAGGGGCAACTCCCCTCACCACCGAACGGGCCTCCTTCATCAGCCGTAAGTCGAGGGGCAACTCCCCTCGCCACTGAACGAATCTCTTTCGTCAGCCGTAAGTCGAGGGGCAACTCCCCTCGCCACTGAACGAATCTCCTTCGTCAGCCGTAAGTCGAGGGGCAACTCCCCTCGCCACTGAACGAGTCTCCTTCGTCGGCCGTAAGTCGAGGGGCAATTCCTCTCGCCACCGAACGAATCTCCTTCGTCAGCCGTAAGTCGAGGGGCAACTCCCCTCGCCACTGAACGAATCTCCTTCGTCAGCCGTAAGTCGAGGGGCAACTCCCCTCGCCACTGAACGAATCTCCTTCGTCAGCCGTAAGTCGAGGGGCAACTCCCCTCGCCACTGAACGAGTCTCCTTCGTCGGCCGTAAGCCGAGGGGCAACTCACCTCGCCACCGAACAAATCGCAACAACTTATTGTCACTAGTCGGCTCAGCAAGCCGGACCGATTTTACAAAAGGAGCATATTCTCCCCCCTTATACTACATCTCCCGACCTCCACCTTAACAATGGTAGAGCTCAGAAGATGGGGGCAATTGATCGGGCAATTTTGACCGGGCCTGAACGGGCCGGGTCTACTACGACCTTGGGGCCCCGGCCCAAGGGTCCTACGGGCGGGCCGCACTTCTCCCCCCAATATGAAGGCCCAAAAAGATTACCCACTTTCATATTGGATGAAATGATGGCCCAACTTAACGGCCATCATTTTAGCCATCATGGCTCGTAAGACATGGCAACCATCTTCATGGCCATAACTTGCCAATGATGGTCCGACTTAAATGGCCATCTAGCCATCAAGGCTCTACTTCATGGCCAGACTTCATGGCCATCACTCCCCCGCCATTATGACCCGCCAGTTATGGCAATCACTCATGGCAATGACTCCACCTTCATGGCGTCATCATGTGGGCGCAATTAGAGGGGGTCAACACTTCCCCATTTGCACGACCCCATGAATGGCGGCCATGATGTCACGTCATGGCACATTATAAGCATGATTCGTCTATATGAGGAGGGGGCGGGCGTCATTTGAAAGGGGCCGAATCTTTGCGATCGACAACCATGGTATCGTATACTATCACTTTTACTCCTTCTTCCACCTCTATATTTCTCCTCCATAACTCGGCCCAAGGATCGGGTATCGGTCTCTCTGTGAGCCATACTCGATCCCACCGAGCCCTTACACAGATCCGTTCTGACTTAGGCATCGGAGGGGAATTGGTCGGAACCAAGGTCCGACCTCCCTGACGAGCTCTATCGTCTATTCAGGTCCAGGAGATCCTATGGCGCCGAGGCTACCCCTCCGTGCCATCACAGATGGAGCCGAGTTCCCTCGTCCCCGAGCCCGTTCGCCTCCACCACGACGAGGACGTCGCTCCGCCGAGGCTACCCCTCGCCGAGCCGACGCGAGGATCCGCGCGTCTCTCACCGAGCGACTCCGCCTTCAACCGATCCCGGAAGTTATCGTCCCGCCGAGGCTACCCCTCGGCGCGCTAAAGAAGACGTTAGGTCCAAGTGCCGAGGCTTCCCCTCAGCTCCACGCCGGCTGCACATCAAGAGAGACGACCGAGGCTACCCCTCGTCATCCGACCGACCTAGGCCGAGTGCACCCGTCCGAGCCAAGGCTTCCCCTCAGCTCCGCGTCGGTCGCGCGTCAAGCCAAGGTGCCGAGTCTTCCCCTCGTCGCCTGACCGTCCGAGGCCGAGCACCTCACACCGGGCCGAGGCTTCCCCTCGGCCCCTAGAGGCCGAGGATCCAGACCTGGCCCCGCTGACGTGCTCTGCATCGACTACATCTCCAATTCGCGTCGTGTCTACATGCGCTCAACGCACCCAAGGGACCCTAATCGGCCCCTTGACCACGTTGACTGGGCAGTCCACGGTCAACGATACGGTAGTGAGAAAACACTCTGAAACAATTATCATGTTAGTACTTAAATAATATTTACTAATACTCAGTTTATCATACATTAGGGTTAGTTACTTGTTAGTATATATTAGGTGTGAACAAATATTATGTAAGTTAGTTTATAAATGTCTCTGTGTAGATATATGTGTAATAACAGTAGGTAACAATACAAATTAAAGTTAGATGTTACATTAACCCCCATGAATAGATGGCAGTACATGGGTATAAGAATAGGCCTAAGTTTGGTTTTATAATCATTATTTTAAATAGGATGTTAGTATGAGTAGTAACCTAACAATTTTACTGTTAGCTTTATAAGTATACTTTGTAATATGTAAACTGTTAGATATTAGTTAATATAATAAATAAACGTTAGTTGGTTAATAAGTTAATTTCGTTTAAACTGATATTGGAACTGAATGATGCAAAAAACGTCCGCTTCTCCCGTACGGACTCTCGACACCAAAATCACCGGAAACAGGCAAACGTGCAAATATTTACATATTTTTAAATGTCACTCATTTGGATGTTTTACTCTTAAAATGTGATAACGTGTACACAAAAAGACATGTGACGCAATGACACTATAACTCCTTGAAACACACTTTTGTGAAATGCTAAACTTGAACCCGTGTGCGTGTGTGTGGACACCATAAGAAAAATGCACAAACTTGTTACGACATGAAATATACATACAATGAAACGAACAACTTGAATACCATGGAACATGATAGCCGGTTTGTCTAACTCATAGAC